>JALLAZ010000351.1:0-16683 GCA_036939755.1 Stephanodiscus triporus
AAATCTCAAGATTTGCGAGCAGACAGAGAGGGAGCAGAGAGGAAAAAACAGAAAACAAAGAGTTAAGACAGCTGCGACAAACAGCAACTTGAAGGGGAGACCCAAGACAAAAGCGAACGCGTAACATCGAGGGGTTACAAAACTCGTTCCCGCGCAAGCGAACAAAGAGCGAACAGAGAGCAAATCGCGGCGTTGTTAGTATGATACTCCTACGAGTTATCGCTTACTAAGTTTAGCTAGCTAACACTAAGAGCTCACTTACCTCTCACCTGCAAGTCATGAGCCTTCCATATCGGCGTTGCCGTGCTTGTACGAAAATCGCCCATGAACAGAACCCTCACGTTCGGAAACAAAGCAATCCTGATGTATCCACGATGGTGGCACTTTCGGATCATGGACGATTGTTGATATAGTTTCACCTGATATGCCACTCTCTAGGCTAGAGGATGCAATCGAGTTCGAGGGGGGCGTGTAACAAATACATTACTTTTTAATTATGTGAGAAGAAATTCACTGCTCATGATCCATTAACTTCAGGGCGGGAGCAAGTCTTTCCTTTTGGGAAAATTTGGGGCAACCCTCGTGGCTGCATCGTTTCAGATTTACCATTGCACCGTGCCTGACACAAAATCCCTCCTTAGCTCGGCTCTGTGCGTCATTTACATATCAGCGGGAGAGAGGTGATGAATACTTCAGCAAGCCCATCTGTGATGGCATAATCTTCACAGTCCTTCAATATGTATTAGAAATTAAATAGTGTCCATTATCTTCTCCCGGCTGTCTTTTTTAATATGTAAATTGTCCCTTCTCTAGAGGTAGTGCACTTCTTCCGTAGCATCGCCAATACGATCAACTGTTTACAGCACACCCACATTCTGATGAAAAATGAAAAACGCAGTTTTCTCCTTATCCCCCGCGCATCGACGAAACGCGAGCGATCATCCCCATTTTTTCGACATCGACGCGCCGGAAAACCACAAACGAATACCCAAAAGCGCAGAACGATATTTATTCGCGTTTTTCGTCGGTCGCGGCGACGACGACAGCGGGCGAGGATCCTACCACCGCCGAGGAAGCGAAGATTATGCCATCGTCACTGTTGCACAATCCCCGACGCATCGCGCTCGTCACCCAGTACTTCTTCTTTCCGCGAGTGACACCCTTGGAGTTCTTGAGACGGGTGTACTCTTCTTTGATCGACGGGGGGATGTAGTTGCATTGCCTGAAAGGGGAAAACGCCGGCGTGGAGGAGAGAAAGTGAGAGCGAGAGAGAGAGAGAGAGAGAGATGAGTGAAATCCATCGAAAAATTAAAATGATCGATCGAGGGGAGAGTACAAAAACGCCTAACTCACATGATGTGATCCCGCTGGAACCTGATGTTCGATAAGTATATCCTCTCCAAACTCCTGGGATACACCGCGCTCTTCTCGGCCCGTTCCCCGGGCGGCGCGCCCTTGCAAAAACGACACCGGAAGCCTATGGTGCCCGCGTACCGTTCGAGACGGCTCGTGCTGCGGCCGCCGGTATCGTCGGCCCTGCCACGAGCGCTGCTCGCGGTGGTCGCGGTCGTGCCGACGACGAATCCCTCCCACACGTCCCGTCGCACGATGTTGTGTATCGCGTTGATGTGATCCTCGTCGGTCGCGTCGTGCAGTACGAAGGACGTCTCGTCGCCGTTGTGGCCGCACATGCTGCCGGGGAGGAGGCCGCATCCGCCGAAGAGGCCCGACGGGGAGGCGAGAGAAGATGACGGCGACGACGACGACGACGAAGACGATCGCGCAATCGTCGTCCCGTCGGCTGGTCGCGCATTAACATCCCGCGTACGGCATCCCTCCCCCTTCTTCTTCTTCCCCTTCTTCGTTCCCGACGACGCGGGAGCTGTCGTCGTCGCGAAGTCGACGACTCGTCCGATGTCGTAAGCCGTCGTCGTCGTCGCCGCCCCCGCCATCGTCGTCGTCATCCGCCACTCCGCCCGCTGCACGCCGACTCCCCCCCCCCCCTCCTCCTCCTCCTCGTCGAGGTTCCACAAAAATTCCTCCTCCTCCTCCTCCTCCTCCACGCAATCCTCGTAATACTTGTCGACTCGACCTAGGCGTCGATCGTACGTTCCGCCCGCGTACGAGCGTTCGGAGGAGGACTCGCCGCCACCGCCACCTCCCCCCTCTCCTCCTCCTCCCCCTCCGCCGAAACCCCCCCCTCGAACGGGCGTGACCCTCCTCCCCTCCCCTCCCCAATACGAGGACGGATGCAATCCCCCCCTCCGACAGGTGTCGCACGCCATCGCCAGGCTCGGCACGCCGGCGGTGCACGATCGGCACATCCATCCCCGCGGAGCCGTGGCCTTCGTCCCGTCGGGGATGGCGGGATCTCCGCCGACGTTGATCCTCCATCGATATCGATTGTTGTTGTTGTTGTTGTTGTTGTTGGATGCGGAGCGGGAGGGCGACGACATGTCATCATCTCCCGTCGTCTTCATCGACGAGGAGGTCGTCGTTGCGAGGCACAGCCTCTTCCTCGCCGACGACGACGGCATGGAATGCCCCTCGTGGATGCCGTCGTCGTCTCCTTCGTATTCGTCGTCGCATTCGTCGTCGATGTCGATGTCGTCGTGTCCTCGACGACGAATGCGACATCCGTCGTCCACGGCCATACAACCGGTCCTCGAGGAGGAGGAGGAGGAGGAGGAGACAAGGCGGATCGGAGACGCCCTAACGGGGCTGAATAATTCCACGAGGTTCACGACGGCCCTCTTGGCCGGGACGGGGGGAGAAGAAGAGGAAGATGACGACGAGGAGGATTGATGACGACCGACGAAGACGCAGCGGCGGGGGGAGTCGATCACGCGAGTCGCCATCGTCGTCGTCGCGTCGTGGTGGTGGTGGTGGTGGCGGTTGGACATGGTTATTTTTTACCTTCGCGTTGCTTGTTTGTTGTGTGGGGAGCTTCTTGTGCGCTTGGGACGGGTCGCGAACTATCCCATGTCCGCGCTGTTGTTGTTTTTGTTTGCTCTTTGTGTTGCGTCTCGATGATGTATCGTACGTAGTCGTCGTCATTGCCCGCGTTTGCGGTCCGGTCCCGCGGTTTGAACACACTCTTTTCGAGAAGTGGCGAGATTTGAGATTTGAGATTTCCGGGGGATACGGGTTCCCTCGCGATGTGGATCAATTTCCCGAAATGTGACGGTTCCCACCTGGACGAAAATGCATTCAAAACGGATTCAAAAATCGAACAGTCCCGTAGGGAGAGAATTCACATCTGACGTGGGAAATAGTACGCGAATGGCCCGCCTCACCCCCCTAACTTTTTGCGTATCGTACCTACGTCGTAAATACGTATGTGTGCTAACACCAAAGTCCCGTCCAATCTGGGATCCCAATTGATGCGAGAGATTTCTTATTTTTAGCGAGTTCCAACTCTCACCTCGCCAAACAGCCGCTAGCAGAGAGTCTACCGTAGAATACGCGGCACCATACCTACGCGGCCATGTGTTTTTGCGAGAAAATTTACCTCTAGATACGATTGGTAAAAAGTTAGATTGAGGGCTGTGTTAATCCTTATTAGACGACCAGCATACCGTTGGATTCGTCTTGTTGAGCTGAATCGTTTTTGTGTGGTCCCCATTTTCTTAAAACGATCGCATCAATATCAAATTTGATCTTTTCTGTTTTGCTAATTACGATAGATTTAGTAGAAATCATGTCGTCGCGCCGACAAAGTGCCGCGTATTCTACGGTAGGCAGGTAGAGAGAGAGAGCGAGGGACGCGGAGGCGACGCAACCAGGTGGGGCGAGAATCTTTCCAACAACCACGATCCAACTCTCCGTTGGACACAGGTGGTAGTCCGCAACACCGACCACCGATCTAACTCCATATTATTCAACCACCGCCCTCCTCCCGCCGGCCGGACGAAAGAAGCCCCACCACACCCCCCGCCCCCCTTTCTCTCACACGCGCTCGGAAGCACAATAAAAGTAGAGTAATGACGACGCGATCCTCCGCCTCCGGCGGCCTCCCCAGCGGCGCCGGTACCTTCCAACCCCTCCGTCATCGGTCCGGCACCCTCCGCGATCGTCTGCACGGGTACACCAAGCAGACGCTGGGAGCCGGGGGCAGCCTCAACGACGCCGTGGCGTTGCCGCAGGGGGAATCGTGCGCGGGCTGGGTGGCCGTGCACGCCATCGACTTCTACAACGACGTGTCCACGATATGGGCGGTGATGGCCGAGGATCCGTACCTCGACTCCTTCCGTCCCGGGGAGGGATTCCCCTCCGGCGTCGAGTATCGTTGGTCCGAGGGGACCGGACGCGACGCCGCGACAGTGTCCGTGAGCGCACCCGTGTACATCGAGAAGGTGTTGCAGTGGATAGCCGACCAGATCAACGACGAGACGAAGTTCCCTGACGACGACGACGAGGCCGAGGCGCTGCGGGTGTTCCAGACGCCACAATTTGCGGCGCTGTGCGGGCAGATCTTCCGTCGGCTGTTTCGGGTGTACGGAATCGTGTATTCGAGCTTCTTCGGGACGTTGGAGGCACTGCAGATGGCGCCGCACCTGAACACCTGCTTCAAGCATTTCATGTTCTTCTGTACGGAATTCGGACTTCTGCCGGAGAGGGAGATGGAGCCGTTGGAGGTATTGGTGAAGCCGATTCGGAAACAGTACCATCTGAGCAAGGGGAAGTAAAATTTATTAATTTCGGTTGGTTAGTTGGGGTGAATGGGGTGGGTAGTATTCGATTTTCCCCGTGTACGATGGATGGAGATGGATGGATTTGGTGGTGGGGGGGGGGGGAGCTTGTGTTAGACCGTTCGGGTGTCGGGCGCTCGCGTGATTTCGGTTTAAAAAAAATGACGATACGGAAAAACGACGATGCACCTCCTCCCGCCATGACGACGAACGATTGGTCCGCGATGTTAAAAAAAGAGCCGAAAATGGAATCGCACTTATTTCCCACGAGTGAATGAAAGAGATGAGTGTATGGACCTCAAAATCGGATATCAACTTGGGGGGGGAGGAGGGTGAGGGGGGGATTTGTCATTCCAACGATATGGAACACGAAGCGAATACAAAGTGGTGTAATATGCCCGGAGCCCGGAGTTCGTTTTTTCTTTTAGCATTCGTCCGAATGATATAACAAGAAAATGGCATAGGATTACAATATCATATATGATTGTCTCCGCACGATCGATTTTCTTCTTTCGATACAAGAGATACAAGTGCATTGGCATACTTTGAAGGGGGGGGGGGGGAACTCCCTGTCGATGTCATCCACGTTGTTTGGCATCGTCCATCCTGCGTCTGCGTTGTTACCCCCCCTTTGTCCCCCTCCTATCGATCGAATGTCAGGTACGGTGCAATGGTAAATCTGAAGTGATGCAGCCACGAGGGTTGCCCTGGGACTTTCTCCCGCCCTGAAGTTGTGGGAGACAATTAAAAAGAACAATTTGTAAAAGAAACGGATGCACCAGCATTGTCGTGAAGGAAAGAGTTCATGGAAGGCATTGCGCAGAGAGGAGATGCTGCAGCTGCAGCAAACAAGCCCAAACGGGAGGACTTTGTTTTGTTCATGGCATGAAGTTGAAACAATGCAGCCATGAGGGGTGCACCAACAAAGCCCAAATGGGAGGAGTTTGTATCAGGCATGGCGCAGTGATGAAATGATGCAGCCATGAGGGATGCACCAACTATCCCCAAAAGGAAGGACTTTGAGAAAGGGTGCACCAAACAACCCCAACAGGGAGGAGTTTGTATCACGAATGTCGCAAGGGTGAAGTGCTGCAACCACAAGGGGTGCACCAGCAATGCCCAGAATGGAGGAGTTTGTGTCAGGCATGACGCAGTGGAGAAAAGATGCAGCCATGAAGGGTGCGACAAACAAGCCCAAACAAGGGAAGTTTGTATCACGCATGGTGCAAAAGGTGACGTGCTGCAACCACAAAGGGTGCACCAACAATAATTCCCCTCTACAATGCATAAGTGATTATGTGAATCACTTGCTAAGTTGAGTAGCATGGTCGAATTGCGGTACCAGTTTCAGGCCACACCATGGCGAATAACCCGCAGGCCTATACCATTGTCCTTAGTGCCACCACCATCAATCTGAGGAAGTTGGTGTCCTGCCACATGCATGGGTGATGCCCGGTGTGCTTTTTATGACCAAATTCATTGACCAGAAGCAACGGCTTGTCTCACAGCATACGCCATCAAATGTAAGATTTTTGCTGACAAGTGCATTGAGAGCTATCGTAGGCAATAATGCATATTATTGATACAAAGACGAGTATCATGGATGATGAGATGTGTTAAACAGGGGGGCTACTACTACTAAATGCTTCCACTTCATGTTCTGCTGTCACCTGCTCACCAGTTTTGAGACCACCTGCCATGGCCATCTCATGATCCCCCCCAACTTCCACAAATTTCAACTTCTGCTTCCTCATTTCCACACAGCAATTCAATTGGTCCTCCGACATGTTGATGCTTGCAGCTACCATCTGCTGTTCAAATAGAACCCGTTTTCTCCCCATTGCACCAGTATGGTTCAGTGTGCTTTCACTGTTCTGTTTAGATTCTGAGTCAAAAGTCCTTGGCTCAGTGGTTAGGCGACCTTTTATCTGCCATCACACTCGCTTCACCCTATGTGACCTCTCTTGAGATGTGTCAGACATGGCACAGTGGTGAAAAGATGCAGCCATGAGGGGTGCACCAAACAAGCCCAAAAGGGGGGAGTTTGCATCGTGCTCTGCGCAGAGAGGAGATGCTGCGGCCGAGACGGATGCGACAACAAAGCCGTAAACGGAGGAATTTGTTTTGCACATGGCGGGAAGAAGAAACTATGCAGCCATGAGTGATACATTTGCAGCAGGCATGGCACAGTTGTGAAAAGATGCAGCCATGAGGGATGCAACTCCTACATCTGGAGGGGGGTGTATGCCACAGGCACCATAAAGAGTCTTTCATTCATATACCGGATAAAGTAAAACTGCTCCCTCAGTATGCTGAGGGATGCAATGCCATGACCATAGTTGCCGTGGCACAACAGAGAGGGGAAAATCAAATGCAATATCCATCCGAGATGATGAAAAATCTGCGCCTGGATATGGAAGTCCAGTTGCACAGCAAGACTTGGTAATTAAATAATGTTGAGGAGACGGTTTTAGTGGAGTGAAAATCCAGAGAAATATAGGATGAATCAATCGGATAAGAAACGTTTCTAAGCTACAATTAATTTTCCTCAATGTTTGTATCCAAATTGCCATAGTTTCAAACACCCATCTAAAAATCATATTGCCTTCATTCACCTTTCTGCGCCTGGACAGACAGAGCAACGAACACGAGCGTCGCATGCAGCCAATGCGACAACTTTAATGGCACCAATGGGACATTCATTCGACCTCCCACTGTTAATTTATGCTATATTCTCCCCTTTTTTCACTTGATGAAAAATGAAATTGTAACATCAAATCGAATCTAATGTTTTTATTACATGAAAAAATTGTGCTTCTCTTTGTAGTGCCTGACGACCATGTAAAAAATTGCTAGGACCGCCATCAACGATCCGACGATCAGCATGACCACCGACTTGCTCGTCTCGTTGGTAGTAACGGCCGCGAAGTCGTACTCGGGGGGGAGCGACATCGGCGTGCGGTAGCATCCCGCGGTATCGTCGTCCGCGGAGTCGCATGTGCACGTACCCAACGAGGCCGTGGACGCCTCTGGCACCTCCGCCAAATGATCGTAGGCGGCCGTCGCATATACGCAAGTTCCCCTGCCGGAACAATTCGACGGACAGAAGAGGTTCGGGCATATCAACGCCGCCTTCGGGCACTTGATCCTGATGATCGTGCCGTCGTCTCCGTACATGATCTCGTGCACCTGCCCGTCGAACTGGCACATGCGGTACTGTCCCCCGGCCATGATCGCTACCATCCCGAGCTCGGTGTTGCATACCGTCTCGAGACAGAGGCTGTAATCGCGAGAGCCGTCCGTCTCGACGCAGCGCGAGTTCGGTCCGTAGGTCTCCCCGATGCTCTCCATCTCGCCGTTGAGGGAGTAACTGCCGTCGTACTCGAGGCAGCTCTGGCCGTTGAGGTGCGGCACAGGACAATAGTCGGCGAGGGTCAGCACGAGCGGTCGGAGTTCCGGTCGTCCCTCGAAGTACTGGAACGAGGGCGGGGGGGGTTCGAGCATCGTCGCCAGATTCCCGATGGCGACCATCTCGTTCGTGTTCACCAGGTCGCAGTACGTCTTCTGCGTGTGCGACGGGTCGCAAGTCTGCGGTCCGGACGATTCCGCGTCGATCGAACCCCCGGACGTTAGGGCTGTGGGGACGTTGCAGAAGTTCTCGGAGAACTCGTACGGGACCTCGCCCGTGTACGGATCGACGCAGTTCCCTTCGACGAAGCCGCATCCCGCGCCGTGCCCGAAGACGCTAATCTGGACGTACTCGCTCTCGTAGTTCGCGCGATACCAGCCCGAATCCTCGAGGAACGCGAGCGTGAGCGGACTCAGAACGTTCACGCTCTGGCTGAACACGGGGGTCATGATCTCCGTGTAAAACAGCATCTCGTCCCAATGACTACCGAAGCAGTCGGGCGTGCCCTGCTGATTCTCGAGCCTCGCCCCTTTCATCGTGGGACAGTTGAATTGATTCTGAACGACCCGCCGTACCGTCGGCGTGACGAGCTCGAAGTACCGATTACCGGTGATCGCGTGTCGTCCCTCCTGCAACACGAGCGGACTCGGCATGCCGACGTACTGCCTCTCCTCGCCGTTTATGCATGTCACGGTCGAAACCTCGAACGGGCGCCTCGTCAAGGGGACGCCCGTTACGGGATGACGGAAGTACTGGAGGGAATCGGATGAGATGCCGAGGACGTGACCGATCTCTTGTTTTTTGTCGCGAGTGAGAGAGAAAAATCGCAATATCGGGGGGAGGGTGCATGAAAAAGCGACGTGACGGATTAGAAAGGAGAAAAAAAAACGAGATCCGATGAACGTTTGTTTTTTCCCCGTCGGCCGTGTCGCATTCGTCGTGTCGCAATCGACCCCCCCTCTCGCGGAACAAACGATTAAAACACGAAATATTTCACGACTCACCGTGCACCGCCACGCCCACCGAGTACTGTATCATCTCCCTATTCCCGCCGGCACCGTCGCCCCCGCCTCCGCCCGAAGACGAAGACGACGAAGACGACGAAGACGAAGAAGACGTCAATCCCTTCCATCCGTCCCACGTCTCCGTGGGCCTCATGTCCGTGCCGACCATGTCGTCGACGACCAACCCCTTCCCCTCGTTCGCCCTCTTGCATATCTCGTCCTCCACGTCCAGGGCGTCGACGTTCCCCGTGCCCCCGCTCGACGTCATCCACTCGAGGCAGAAGTCTATCGATCCCGTGATCGGACGGTCGTACTGATCCCGCTGGCACGACAGCGCCGACGCGAGGGTGCCGCCGATGCCGGAGGAGTCGTCGTCATCGTCGTTCTCGTCGTCGTCGTCGTTTCCGCAATGTCGGTTGACGGTGGCGTACACCAGCAGGTCGGCGCCGCCGGCGATGCCTGCCGTCGTCTCGTCGGGACAGTATTTCATCCTCACCGGATCGTCGTCGTACCCTCCTCCCCCTCCTCCTCTCCCTCCTCCCCCTCCCTCCCCCGGGATGAAGTTCGGTATGAGCTTGTCGTCGTTGCCGCCGTTGTTTCCCACGTATATCCCCAGGGGATATATCCCCCCGTTCACGGGCACGACGCGCAGCACGTCCCCCCAGACCGATGCGGTCATCGGGAGTATCTCGTACATGAGCAGGTACAACTTCGTCGCGGCGACTTGGTCGTCCTCGGAGAGCGCGACGTCCATGTTCGACTTCAGGTCGGACACGTCGAACTGCATCCGCAGCGGACGGTAGGCATCGTCGTGGGCGGGATCGAGCGTCGTCGTCTTCGCGGAGTAGGAGGAGGAGTAGGAGGAGGAGTAGGAGTAGGAGGAGTCTTCTCCTCCTCCTCCGGCGGGGTTGGGGACGACGTCGTCGACGTCCGGATCCTCTCCCCCCCCCCCCTCCTGATCTCGACGGCCGTCACGACGACTATGACCATTGCCATCACTATTACGACGACCATCGCCGCCGCCGCCGCCGTAGTAGTAGTCGTCGTCGTACAGGTGACGATGATTATCGAAGGGATGCGTCCCGAAGGCGCCGTAGTCGACGTCCGGATACGACGACGGCCGAGGCGGGGCCGACGGCAGGGATATTCGTCGACGTCGATGCCGACGATGTCGCGACTTCGCGGTCGTGGTCGCGGTCGCCGACGACGACGACGCGACGGCGACGACGACGACGACGACGACGAGGGAAGAGACCGAAAGAAGAGGCGACAATAATCGGATCATTGTTTTTTCTTTCTTTCTTTCTTTCTTTCTTTCGGGGGGGGGGGGAGAGGCGAAGGGGGCGATGACGACCTTCGTCGGCGACGGGGGAGATGGAGAGACGATGTCGTATTGTATTATCGTCGTGGGGTTTGTTCTGTGGAATGAAAAGCTCTTCCTCATCCCCATCCATGCCACGACGAGGAGGAGGGTCGTGTCGTGTGTGTGTGTATGTGTCCCTCTGCTTCTTTGTGTCGTCGTCATTAGTACAGCATCCTACTTACGTAGGAATTAAATATTCGAAACGACTCATTGCACTCGAACGGATACTCCTATATAAGTATGTGCGCTTTCTCGTAAATTTGAATCGATCGGAAGGTGAGATATCCGTCCGACTCTTTTCTCTTTTCTTCTCGGGAGAGGTGCCGCGCGTCGTCCCCACGGGACTGATGTTAGGTAGGAACCAGTAAATATTTACCCGCCAAAAAAACAGAGCCAAAAAGTATGTAGAGTATCTAGGAGTAGTAGTTAGTTATAACGACAAAAAAAATGCCAACAACATCGTCGGTCGGTCGTGTGGATGGATGCCGTCATCCATACATAAACAAAAGTGCCAAAAGCCCCATTCCCGATCCTCGATACAATGCCGCCCGTCGAAAGAACGAAAATGATGGGTCCCGACGACAAGCGCCACGCGACGACGTCGAAGAAGTCCACGCCTTCTTCTTCGTCCTCCTCCTCCTCCTCGCGTCGACGACGGGCGAAGACGACGAAGGACAACGACAGCCACGACGACGAACAACGGGGGGATCGCGAACACGAACACGAACGAGACGACGGATATTCCTCGTCGCTCGCCTTCCGCTCGTGCGTCAAGTCCAAGTCCAAGTCCAAGTCGTCGTACCCCGCAACCGCCGCGTCCGCCGGTCAACGTCGTCATCGAACAACGACTGGACGAATCGTCGAGGAGGACTACTACAGTAGTCGTCGTGGTAGTGATCATCATCGCGGCGGCGACGACGATAGGATGAGGGCTAATAGCAGCGGGGAGGGGAAGAAGAAGAATTCGCCGTCTAAGGCGAACTACGTGTCCGCCAGCGAGGACGACGGATCGTTTTCCTCCTCCTCCTCCTCCTCCTCCTCCTCCTCCATCGTCGGCGACGACGACGACGAGAGCGAGAGCGAGAGCGAGGATGGGACGGAGTCGGAGGACCTGAAATACACCCTGTCACGACTCGAGAATAACGACCCAAATCTCGTCATGCTCGACGTCCGGTGCAAGTCGATCAACGAGGAACAGGCGACGTTCATCGCACTTCACCTGTCCGACGGCGCGTGTCAAATTCGCAAACTCCGATTGCGATGCGGCGGCGATCCCGATCACCTCCTGATACTGCACGAATTGACGAACGCGCTGAATCACAACTCGTCGATCGAGTCGCTGGAAATACGAGGGGCGGTGATAAGCCGCGTCACGTCGACGTGGTTGCAAATGGCATTCGCGAACAAGGCGAGGAATCTGACACGCGTCGAGATGACGCGATGCAAATTCGTTCGTAGCGGACTGTCCACGATGATGATCGCGTTGCAGCACAACGACGAGCTGCGCGAGCTGTCCTTCCGTTCGTGCGACATGGACGAGCGAGACGTCGACGTCATGTCGTCGTCATTACCGCTGATGGACCTCCGGTCGCTCTCGTTGATCGACGCGAACGTCGGGAACAACGACGCGTGGTCGTACCTGTTCCACAACGTCGGCGGATCGTCGGGGTTGACGTCGCTCGACCTGTCGAGGAACGTCCTGGACGTCGACGCGATCGGTCGTCTCGGAATGGCATTGATGGCCCAGAAGACGATATCGTCGTTGACGCTCGACAACGGCACGACGTTGAAGTTGGCCGCGTGCCTGCGCGAACGCGCGGGACTTAGGAGCCTCGACGTGTCGCGGAACGTCGATATGACAGACAAGGTCGGTGTCCACCTCGTCGAACTCGCGAGGGTCAACACGTCGATCGTCGTCCTGAGGACGGACGGTTGCGGACTTAGGACGAAAACGATCGACGCCATCGTCGGCCGGCTGCGCTACAACGACTCGTTCCTGAGGAATTTCTTCTCGGAGACGACGAGTCGCGGGATATTCGA
This sequence comes from Stephanodiscus triporus, assembly GCA_036939755.1. Lineage (NCBI taxonomy): Eukaryota > Bacillariophyta > Thalassiosirophyceae > Thalassiosirales > Thalassiosiraceae > Stephanodiscus > Stephanodiscus triporus. Next base: position 12,508 of record JALLAZ010000351.1, read on the forward strand.
TTTCGTGGACGGCGTCAAGGAGAGGACGTGCCAGTGCTGAGATGGGATGTGGCGGGTTTCATGATGGAGAGAGGGGGGGGGGGGGGGGGGGGGGAGGGAGGATGGGTTTATCGAAACAAAGCACTAATTCAAACGAGAATTAACTCGGAAAAAAATTATTCTATATTCGTTAGTCCCTTATGCCCGACCTCCTGGGCGGATGGCAAATTTGCTTCATTGTTGAGGTGCAGTGGCACACTTTATAAGTTTTTTGCTCGTTGCGATATAATTGTTGAGATCTAACATGATGTTATTTAAGTCGCACCACCTCAGCGATTGTGGGATCAGTCATAATTCATTCGGAGACCCTTTCTACAGCCTTGTGTTTCATTCATCATCTTTTGTAACAAGCACATCGAAAATGATGCCGTCCTCAATAACGAGGACGGAAACCATTTTATCACCCACATACTCGAGTCCAGTTTCATCTTGTTCTAGGAGAAAAGCTACCTCATCAGAGAGCTTGTTTTCACGTAGGATTTTCTTTCCATACGCAACTGCGGCATCCCTCCCGGCATCAGACAAAGTAGGGGTGATTAGGGTACCTAATTGGGCAGAGTTCTCGCAGCATGTAATGTTTGGCTTGAAAGCATCCGCTGCGTCATAATTGACCTCGTAGCCAATATCTTCCAAGCTGGCAATGGTAAGAATTGACATTGCAGTATCATTCTCACCCCAACCAGTCATTAGTTCATCAAGAAGGCATAGTTCATCCCAGTGTACGAAGGCAGTTCCGTCTCCTTTTTCACCGTGCTTCTCAACCGGCGGAGTACCAACACAACCCCAGTTCTTTCTCCAAACATCTGTCGCCCTTTTGTCTGCGCGGTAATTATTGTCGTCATCGAAAACACCGTTAGTCTCCCAAAGAGTGCCTATGCCAATAACATGGCCCATTTCGTGAAGGAATGTTGAATAGATTGCCTTGTAGGAGTTATATGCATTCGTATTCATGCTGTTGATCGAGATCAAGATATCCAATGTCAGATGTCAAAGATATTCTGATGATTACAACAGATATGTTGTAGATGTGGAGAGCAAACATACAGCACATTATTTAACACTCACAGTAATTTCCCGGTCACAGGTCTTAAATTTCCTGTCAATTCATTAGGTTTTGCCCACATGATGATTCCTTGGCCAAGTATGTTTGGGTTGTTAATTTTGACTTCTCGAACACAGATGTGCAAATCATCCACCACAGATGGTAGATCATTCTTGCAGTCATCACTTAGATCGCCATTAATCAAGCTCTGCGAAGCAGACGGGACAGGCGGGAGATCACTGACAATCACCTCCATCCATTTAGCCCGGGCTTGCAAGAACGCAGATTTGATGTCTAGGGCTAAAGTTGGGTTTGAGGACAACTCAATTGAGAAATCAATGTTAAACCCGTTTGGATCGTTGTTTCCAAAATCACAGTTTTGTAAGCAGGAATAGTCACTAGGACATTCACTTTCAGACAATATAAACCCGTCCACGCAGGGGGCAGAAAAGCCACAGGCATGGATATGATGATACAAGTCACGTATCAAATTTTTGTAGTCATAATCACCCAAAAGGATGGATAATAACTTCACGGGCAAATCAACGCCTATAAGAAAATCTTTCAGTTGCCAATGGAGTATAGCATTTGCGATGCTACTAACTGTCGATTTTCTATGGTCAAAAATCAAGCCAACATCTCCAAGGTATGATTCAACATCATTGGTGAACGCAATCTTGCAATAAGCCTCAAGGAAACCATTCCTGAGACATTCATAGTCTCCTCCTCTATTGCGGATCGCTTGGGTGGCAAGGTCAAAGTATTGTCCCACATGACGAGGTATCATGGGAGCAATTATTGAGTTGAAGAAGTACAATATGTTTTCTTCATTGGCTTCCATCTCAATTATTTGTTGTTTCACTCTCCATGACCCTTTGACATGCGAGTCATTGCAAGACCAAAGTTTACACCACCAAGGAAATTTAACAATGTGGTCACAACAAGCTTGATCGCCCTCAACTGCCTTCAACAATTGCGGAGCATATTGCGCACATGATTTGCATGAAGTGTCACCTTCTGGAATCGTGACTTTGAAATCTTTAGAGTACTGATCTACTTCAGTTAAAGTTCCACGTTCATGCCAAAGAACTGACGTACGATAATATGCTTCAAGAACAAAGTTAACTGGAAGTACCTCAGAATCAGAAGCATACAGGTGAGCTCTCGCCGTGAAAGTTTGGCCAGGTTTAGTTGAATTACTGATGTAGTGTTCAGGACCAAATCCATCTTGATTATCGAAATCTAACACGCCATATTCTCCCTTATCATTGGCAAAGTAAACTTCATTTCCTGAGGGCTCAATGACATGCAGATCTACGTCGTTGGCCTGGTCCCAAGTCAATTTGTACGTCAGAGTTGAATTAGCCTTGCAGACCGAGATCTTGTTGATGCTCCAAAAAAGTGCCGTCCCTGTTCTGGCAAGTCTCCGTTCTGGAGGTTCCTCAGCAGAGTTCGAGGTAACTTGAGGATTTAAATTGGTTGAAGGAGGCACGGGTACAAAAACAATAATGAAAGGAGATCGACCAGGGATAATGTCAGTCAAAGTGATGTTAAAATCGCCCACTTGTGAGACAGTGGATTCTGCAAGTAACCCTCTTTGAGAGTAGACCCTGGCTCGGATTCCTTGGGTAATGTTCCCAGCAATTGGTTCAAATCTTCCTCCTAATTTGATGACTGAATTTGTAGCTTCGAAGTTCAATGGCAGCTCTTGTTGGATCGGGCTCTGATAAAAAGTGACCAGGCCGCGAACGAAACCTGTCGGCGAATCTGTAGCGATTTCATCAAACACACTTCCATGAAATAAATCCAGGGTGTGCTGCCTCGCATCAGGAGGGATAAGTTCTTCCACGATAGGATTTAGACATCGGAAGTCAGCACCTGTCGTTTTGAAACACATCGTCCCGGCAACGCATCCGTGTGTCCCCGCATCACAGGCATGCGTACAATTCCTATCAATGAGAATATAGCCTTCCTCACATGAGATTGGGGTGGGAGTAATGATGGTGGGCTTTGATGTGGTGGGCTTTGATGTGGTGGGCTTTGATGTGGTGGGCTTTGACGTGGTGGGCTTTGACGTGGTGGGCTTTGACGTGGTGGGCTTTGATGTGGTGGGCTTTGACGTGGTAGGCTTTGACGTGGTGGGCTTAATAGTCTTCTTCTTCGGCTTTGCAGTGGTGGACTTGTTGGTCTTCTTTTTCGGTGCATTTTCCTTGCTCGCTTTAGGACGCGTCGCGGCAAGGGCCGCCTGCGACGGATCAATTACGACGCCGTCACTCGTCCCGGAGGTATCATCGCCAAACAAACTGTCGCGGCGGACGTTGTCGGCAGTGCCCGCCAAGACCTTCACAAGATATCAATGGTGACGGAAAATAATGGGTGAGTGTTTTGGTCCTGACGATGAAAACGTTCGACCTAAGAACTTACAACGGCCCCTCCACGAAGTTCATACGCATAGACGCTGGAAGAATTGCCGGCCAAGGACAAGGACAAGGACAAGGCAACGATGTTACTGATAGCTTTCATTGTAGGGTATGTTTATCTGCGGTCGGTCGACTTTCAGATTTATGAAGTACTCCGGGTCGATTTTTTGTGACAAGGTATGCTGCTCGGTTCTTGTTCGTTCTGCTGGGCTTCGGGTCAATCATCATCAGGCTTCGGTTCCAATCAAACTACTCCAGTACTTACATAGTTTACCGGTACTCGGGCTTCGGTTCTCGTTGGGTAGAGAATGATGTTTGATCTCATGCGTATGCCTTTGGGCTTCGGGTTGACCTCCTCGGGGTCACGTAGTACTATCTCTTTTTTCCGGGCGTCCGTCGTCGTACCCCACAACCGCCTGTTGGTGTACCTGCGAAAAACCCACCAGCGCGCCCACCAACCCACATGTGTATCACGAATAGACGCAGTCACGTGTGGGTATGAAATAGAATCAAATGCGGCCCAAGGTTCTGGAGACGTCCAGACCGAGAAAAATAAGGGCAGAAATGGCCCGAAGAATGGCTCTCAGCCATCCAATGTAAAAGGGCAAGGGTTACAAGTGACCTGGAAGAAATAAGAATATAGCTCATAATTCTATTAATATCTCGGAAACCAAT
>JALLAZ010000352.1:0-16911 GCA_036939755.1 Stephanodiscus triporus
AGCAAAGTTGTAGCCAAGGAGCTCAGCTATTGGGCGTTATCTTTGGCTGGCTGAGTCGGCGAAAATTGGCGGAGAAACTACGATTCTACGTAGCTCGAAAAAAAAGTGGTCTCAGATATGAGACCATAGCAGTTAAGCTGTTAAGGAAACCATAGAGTAAAAGAGTGTAAAGAGAGTTAGGGCGGCAGGAAAAAGTAAGCGGGAATGAAGTATCCTGGCGTACTTTTTCAAAAGTTAGGGGGGCGTGGTACAAATGTACATACTTTAAAATACTATATTCTCGGAAACCCAAGTCAAAAAATTACGCCCTCAGAACATACTCCTACAAACAAACACCAGGGCCACGATGACACAATGATCTAAATATTAGCACAGCTCAGCAGCGGTGGCAGCAGGAAGTCAACACTGCTGCTGCTGTCATTGTCATCATCGTCGTCATCATCTTTGACGTCCTTGCCATCTTTGCCGTTGTTTGTCACTGTCTTTGCCATTGTCATCATCGTCATAGTCTTGTGACTGTGACAGCGCTGTCTCTTCCACTGCCGCTTTTACTTAGTAGTTGATTGTTGTCTGTTGTCTCCCCCACCCATCGTTTTCGTCGCCCCCGGCCTCGTCGCCGCTTTTGCTTTTTCCTCGCCGCCGCTGTTTCCGTCACTGTTGTCATCATCGTCGTTGTTATCATCATCACCGTCATTGTTGTCATCGTTGTCATCTTCGTCATATTGACATGGTCATCGGTGTCAACGACACTATCGCCTTTAACGCCGCCGCCATCATTGCCGCTACCGTCGACGTTGTCGTTGCCATCGCCGTCTACATCGCCATCACCATCCCTTATCCCTTCTACTCTTTTGATTTGATTGTTGTGTTGCTGACGACGATGACGCTGCCGCTGTCGTCACCATTGCTGTCGCTGTCATCATCGTCGCAACTATCATGGTGGTGCGGCGAGATCGCGCATTCTTTGCGCGCGGTGGTCATCATTTTGCCCCCGGATGCGATCATTCCCCCCTGCGACGATGAGATGATGATATCATCTGACGACGATGGCTGCCATCCACCATCCCCCGCCATTGTCCCACCCCATCGCCAACGGGGAACGACAGTTACCACAACTGCAACGACATCAATGACGCATTGGGGCGTGGGTTGGACCCAACGTCCTCCCAATGAAAACGACGCTCCTCCTCCGGTCGACATCAAAAACGATGGACCGTGGATCGGGCGATCGCCGCCGCGACGATGATGGTGGGTGGCAATCATCGGCGCAAGGCGTGGGACGATGAGGCCAAGCGCGTGGTCACGCAGACGGCCACGGCGGCCACGATGAACAGGAACGCGGAACGATGGCAGAACATGGCCATGGCGGAAGAAGTTGGCCCGCCCTCTCTCTCTCGCTCTTTTAATTTTTTTTATTTGGTCGGGCTCCCAGACAGTCACAAGGTTCGTTCCTTTTCTACAGTCACGTGATTACACATAATAGTACGCCAGTAAACGTGAACTGGCGTACTTTTTCCTGTAGCAGTAGAGACAGATTGAGACTATTGTTCAGCAGGTCAAAAAACTAGATAAGAAGTTTCACTTGGGGCATAGTATGGTGATCATTATTGGCTGAGATAATATGATTGATCGTAGTTTACTTAAGAGAAAGCACCTTCACTTGACAGATTTTCATTTTTAGTTTCAAAATGCTTAAGCTTAAGCGGATTTCTAATTTAGATTTTAAATTTACTTAAGTAAATTCACTGCAAGTCTCTCATTAATCCGACCTTCTAATTGAGGGCAAATTCAGGGCCAACTTCCAGTGGTGCCACGACATATTTTATATTTTATGGTTGCATTGAGGAGTATTTACATTGAACTGCATATCTAGTATTGACAAATTCGTCTTTCTTTTTCACTGGAGCACAGTAGAGCAAAGGCCTGAGCCTTGAGCCATTTAAGTTTGAATAGTCTGATCCTGAAGAAGGGAACAATATGGTTGCCCGGACACATGGTGATATTGTGAAGAAGAACAAGTTTGACATCGACATCGTGAAGAGTAATTGAAATTGTAAGCCAGCTAGTATGAACGCTTCATCTATCTGCACCACTTCATGCTACCATCTTGAGCAAGTAGTACTCCTTCATATGCCATTGATTCATCTAAGGCCACTAAGGCTAAGGTTGAAGATCTTGCTAATGCTAACTTATAGTCCCAGTTGTCCCAGTCGGCTGATGCTAAAACTCTTAGTTAAGAACATATCATATGTCAAGAAATGTCCAAATTATAGTGTACTAATGCAAACAAGAATGGGGAAATTTTCTTACACTTGTATTAGTATTATGTGTATAATGAAGAGGGCTGAAGTCAGCCTTCCAACAGCCAACAGCCCCAACAGCCATATCATAGCTGCCACTGATGGAAATAGGTGGCCCTAAAGCACATCCAACATGTTTGGCCATGTTTCCAGCACTAATGTTGACAATTGGTAGGTTCAATCATTGACCTTTGTCAAGTTCTTTCCTTTCAACTGTCATCTTTGGTCTCAATGCATTGTGTCGTTCTACCCTTTGGGGAGATCGAAGTAATTATCTCTCACTTTGCCTGCTTTGACAGAGGAAATGTTCAATTTCTCCTTGATATGGGAAACAATACACAACAGGTGGTGTGACTAATGTCACTAAGGTCCAATGAGTTGTTTGGCAGGAAAGGACTCACATTCCCTCCTTGTCTAAATACAATAAGCCCCCAGTGGTAGTGTAACATAATCTAATCTAATCTAATCTAATGATGAGAATTGGATAGGTGCCCATGATGCACAGGATTTGTTGCTACTATTATCCACCACATGGTGAACAGATTTTGCAAGAGGGTTATCAGTGCCAAATCCAATTAGCAAGGTGCAGCATTCATCCTTTGGCACCGGTGATTGAGCACTTCTGTGATTATTTTTCCACCTCTCTCACATCTAATGATGTAACTAATCATTTCACCAACCAAACACACCTGGGAGAAGCATACAGTCGATTAAATGAGATAATTACCATTACTTTTATTTTAGGCATTATATCTCTCTAAGAGCTTATTGATAATGATATGAGTTGTGATGAAAAATAGTGATACCAGGCACGGGTGAAATGGTTGACAAATGAATACAAAACATTCTAATCATCGACATTTCAATCGTCTGTCTTCGCATATTTGAATCCAGTAGTCGCGATTTCAAAGTTTGGCAAAAGCTCTGACGGTGATGCCGACAGTGAAGCATTCAAAGCAGATGAAAAGTATGACAACTCGCCGCTTGGTCCATCCAGAATCAAAGAAGTCATTCGTTCCTTCCGAACCTTGGCCCTTTCGAAATTGGCCCAAGACCTATAATGCCGTGGAGCCGTGGCAACTTATCGAAGGCCGAATCCGCCGACTCACTTGCCTGGGTTGCCTTCGCCGCCCAACACCCCTTTTTCTCGTAACGCGATGAGCGTCCGCTCGGTATTGGTGTGATGGATGAATATCCCTCCCCCTTCCTCCCACGCCTCTCTTAACGACAGTCTATCGTCGATCAGGACGTGATTCCGCCTGCTCTCGCGATGCTTGTTCTTGCTCCAGCACGTGATGACGTTCACCACCCCGTCCTTGTCCTTCCTCCTCCCGGATACGAGCTCGTGGGCGCTCTTCTTCCCGGCCATGTCGACGTGATTGATTTCCAGGTCACCGGTTTCCCCCCCCAATTCCCTCACGCACCACGCGTACTTCTCGGAGCGACTCTTCGTCGTCCTCGGCACGCCGGTAAGTATATCGGGCGTCGTCGGGTGCTTTTTCAGCTCGTGCCAAAGCGCCCTCCCGTCCTCGGTCCACGGCAACGTGGCGTAGAATCGATCGGCCCGGCCGATGGCGGCCCACATGGCCGACTGGTTCGGCAGCTCGTCCGGGGAGCGACCGCCGAACAGCCCCCTGACGCCGGCTTCGAAGTCGACGAGCACCCCGTCGAGGTCGCAAAATATTTTGTACGCGGATGACGACGACGACGACGACGACGTCGACGTCGCTTCGTCCGAAGGGCCTTTGGGGGCGCCGCCGAAGAACGCGGAGAGCGACCGCTGAGCTTTCGCCTTCTTGGGTTTCCCCGACGATGGCGGCGATGTCGGTGCGGGACGCTTCGACATGATCGACGACACGGGGAGGTACGATGACGCGCACCTGAAACCTATGGTATTGTGGGCGAGGACGATGAGTGACAAGATGTTCGCGCTCATTAGTTGTTGGCGCTCAATGCTTCATTTTCATTTGCCACCTTGTCATTGGTTTGGGCAGACTATCATCAGCATCTCCCTCGACGGATTGCGCGGGAACAGTACGGTTCTAGAGTTTTTAGTAAGAGAGAGTCGAATACACTGAGATGAAGGAGCGAGGGGCATCAACCATCAATGAGAACAAGGCGCCGATCGGCGCCGTGGATCACGCCTCGCCTCTCATCTCACTCTTGTGTCCCTCGTCGCCGCCCATCGCGGTAAGAAGATGATATTGTAGCTCGTGGCGAGGAATATGACGTACTCTAGTAAAGCAAAGACCGCGCGTGGACGCTAAGAAAAAAAACGATCCCGAAGAAAACCCGACTCTCGCGGATGGATATCGATTGATTGAGTCATTCATTGTTCGAACCAAAGAACAAAAAATATCCACAGCATTGGCGCGATGGCGACGGACGACGACGAACGCACGAATATACTCTACGATTCGTCGCTTAAGCAATGACCGTGTCATCCCTGTGGACGGCCCTCGACGAGGCCGGGTGCGGAACTCCCGTCTCCTCGAGCGATTTCGTCGACCTTGCCGCCCGTCACGGCGACGACCGCCTTGGGGGACGGTGGCGCGCGATCCTCGCGGTCGACCTGTCAATATGGATCTGCGAGGGCATGAAGTCGTCGGCCCTGTCGACCTTTCATTCGGACCCTGCGTGTCACCTCGTGTACCAGCGCGCGACGAAGCTGCTCGGGAACGGGATCGGACTCGTCTTCGTGGCCGAGGGACGGCGGCGCGACCTTCGGTCCGGGTCCGAGGGGGAGGAGGAGGAGGAGGAGGAGGACGCGGGGAGGACGACGCACGAATTCGACCGACGAAGGCGGAGGTCGGGATCCCGATTCTGGGACGCGTCGGATCGATGCGAGGCGATGCTGCGTGCCCTGGGCGTGCCGGTGGTGCGCGCCGAGGCAGAGGGGGAGGCGCTTTGCGCCCTCCTTGACTCGTCGGGCCTCGTGGACGGCGTTGTATCGAACGACGGCGATTGCCTTCTGTACGGTGCCAGGAGGGTCTACGCTAATTTCACGTCCGAGAACCTCGAGGAACGGAGGGTCGTGCGCTACGACGCAGATAGGCTGTCCGCGCTCGTAGTGTCCTCGGAAAACGGCGACGGCAATGGCTATGGTGGCACGAGGAGGATCGACCTGCGTCGGGAGGATTTGATCGCGTTCGGGATGATATGCGGCAGCGACGTGTGCGGCGGGGGCATACCCCATTGTGGACACAGGAAGGCAGTACGATTCATCGACGCCTGCCGGAGGACGAAGCGCGGATCCGACGACAGGACGTGCCTAGACGAGGTGCTCTCGTGGTCCGACGCCGTTGCCGCGGCGCCCGCGAAGCCGATGGGAGAAATATGTTTGGATTGCGACGACGACGGCCCGTGCACCGTCCCATCCCGATTCTGCTCGCTTTGCCTCCACTCCGGCGACAAACTCCGACACGAGAAGCACGGATGCGCCGAATGCGGGACTGGGCCGGGCGAGTGCTGCATCGTTGTGACGTCGGATGAGAGGTTCCTGCGATCGCTGAAGGAGAAGGCCATGGTGAGCAGTTCGACGCTCGCCCCCCGTCACGTTGTGAATCAGTACTTTTCTCCGAATGGGAACATCGTCCCGAGCCTGCTGAAATCGTTGACATCGAAGCCGTATGCCGTGTCTCCAAATCCCGTGACTCTGTTTACGACGGTCATGTTGCTCAAGGGGAGAACAAAGGAGTCGTCGCGTGAGTTTATCAAGCAGACGCTGCCGAAGCTATTGGCAAGATTGGATCTATGGGACACAGGACCGAGAAACAGATACGTCAGTGTGAATCGCAAGTTCAAGCCCGTTCCGATTCGGATCGAAAAAAGCGTCGTGAGGGAATCCTCGCCCCGATACGAGGTAACGTGGTCGATCAATGTCGGCGTCGTCGAGGATGAGACGTTTCAATTTTGCACGTGCGAGTGCCGCTCCCTCGTCGATTCGGCCTATCCCCAGCTCGTCGAAATGTTCCATCGAGAGGAACGGCGTCGGCAACAGGGTCGCGTCGAGGACGAGCGACGGAAGAGATTCACCGGTACGGGCGACAAAAATGCCCGAAGGAATGCACAAAAAAGAAACGAACGACGAATGATCTCTAAGAACTCGCAAGCGGGAGGACATCGGAGGAAAAGAGAAAGGAACTTCGACGCGAATCGAGTGAGCAAGGTCCCGAAGACGTCGGTGGATCGCGGGCCGACTTCTTCTGGATTAGGACTAGACGTATCCCTGCTCATCGACAATTTGCCTGGTGACTCGTCGGGAAATGATATTGAGGTCATCAGTTCATGCAAAGAAAATACGGAGCCGTATCAATCTGCGCAGAATGGAGGTGTCGCCACGACTCTCACCGCAAAACACCATGAATACTACTGCGGAGACGAAGAATCAATGGATGAAGGCCTAGATGAAATTCTCCTCGGCGACAAAGATGCCGTGGGCTGCGACGATGCGTGCCTTTTGTTATCAATGCACGATGATACTTTAGAGAATGAACATCAATTGCCATATCCAAGAGGCTCTTGGGACAGCTTTGGATACTGCGACGATCGTCTCGCCTCAAGAGAACCTACCGGAGGCAATCGACAAGATCGCGTGAGCGATATACTTGACTTGAGCGAAGAAAGATTGTTCTGCGACTTCGGCGCGGTGCAAGTGGCGGTGTCGCCGATTATTTCTCGCCGATGTCAACTGCTGTACGAAAATGTTTACTGAGGGCAGCAACAGACGCTGTTAAACGAAGGGTGTGCATCTCTAAGATAGAGTTATTCCTCTAAATCAAAACAGTTCAAGCACTCGCTGGTGGAATGAATTGCGTTGTTGTATTTAGAATCCTGATCTACGGTTGTGTGGAGTCCATTCGTCTTCTTCAATTTGTAGAAGTCTTCTTGCCCTTCATCGCCTTGGCCTTGCTGATATTGGCACTGTGCTCTGCAGAACGCTTCCTGCCCATCATCGTCTTGCTCCTTCTGGCGTTTTGACTCTACAGAATGCTTACACTTCTTGCCCTTCATCGCCTTGCTGATTTTGGCACGTGTCTCATCGGAACGCTTCCTGCCCATCATCGTCTTGCTCTTTCTGGCATTTGACTCTGCAGAATGCTTGGGACGCTTCATGCCCATCATTGCCTTGCTGATTTTGGCACGTGTCTCATCGGAATGCTTCCTGCCCATCATCCCCTTGCTGATATTGGCACGGTGCTCTGCAGAATTCTTGGGACACTTCGTGCCCTTCATCGCCTTGCTCATGTTGGCACAGTGCTCTGCAGAACGCTTCAAGCCCTTCATCCCCTTGCTGATATTGGCACGGTGCTCTGCGGAGAGCTTTCACTTCTTGCCCTTCCTCTTCTCATGACCTGCCTTCGTTGCTTCGACTGCCCGTCCATACTTCATGTTCAACTCATCGATCTTTTCCTGGTCACTCATTGCAAATGCCAATTTTGGGTGCTCAAGTATCTTACTGGCGAAAGAGTCTACTCCACGTGATTCTCCGCGAAACATCTGGAGAGTTTCTGATACATCGTTAATAACATCAACCACGTTTTTGCATTGCTTTTCAACCGTGCTACTCTTGAAACTTTTGAAGCACGTAATGTGTACAGTTCACTCCTGCGGAAACAAGTGCATTCAAAGCAGCATTGTACAGCGATGACTGCACTTTCCCTTCTTTGCTGGTCATCTTCGGGCAATGTCGTAGAATTTGGCTTCACTCCTGCTCTATGTTGGGCAAGTCAAAAAATAATAAGTCCAGCCTGGGGCATTGTCTGGTGATCATTATTGGCTGAGTTATGATTGATTGTAGTTTACTTAAACATCATTGAGACTTAATTATTCATTAAATATTACCCAGTTTAAGAAGTAGGGTACATCATAAGGGGGTGGATAGTCCGTGATAGTGATAGCCTTCACCCTCAACCTCATCAGCTGCATCTTCCTTGCCCCCCTTGACCTAGTCCTCATCTTTCCGCTGCCAATGCTGCCAAAGGCAAAAAGGTATTGTACATTAACTTGGTGTCTCCTTTTTTGTGTAAGAAAGCAACTTCTATCATATCTTTCTCTTTGTCAATACTCTGAAAACTGCCAAACTCATGGAATCCTGGGTCACAACTGATGGTATTTAGATCATACCATTATGCACCATCCAGAGCTGTTTGCACATCAATGTTGAGCACATATAAGAGTTGTTTGGACCACATCATCAGTATGCTGTGACTGGGCATGTTGAACCATCATCAGCCTGTTACCGCCGCCCTTTTTTGACCCTCAGTTTGAAGTCTGCTGAAATCCTGGGTCACACTGGTCTTCAACTTCAAATCATACCATTATGCAGTAGTTGAGGCTCCATACCCATCCAGAGCTGCTTGCATATCAATATTGAGCGCATAAAAGGTGTTTGGACTACTTCATATTCTGTGAATGGGCATATCGAATCATCATCAGCATGTTACCATACGGTCCTTAGACCCTCAATACTATTTGAGATCTGCCAAAATCCTGGGTCGCCAGCTGGTCTACAAATTTATGCGGTGGTTGGGGCTCCATACTCATACCCATCCAGAGCTATTTTCACCTCAAAGGGTTGATGAATAAAAACAGAGAATAAGATAAGCCTCTTGCCTATTAAGAAAGAGTCATGCATTTCATTTTTTCATATCTTTGCATGGGGACGGGGAACATCATGCACATTCATTATCATTAGGCTCTGTGACTTTGATTCCATCTTTCAAGCTGACAAGGTCAATGGGCATGTCAACAACCAGCACTGGTGTAATTCATCAAGCACACATCATAGCTCATTCTGTGTTGTGGATGCAATTTTTAAGCATCATGTCATCACTGCCCTGCTACAATAAATGAAATCAAGAAGTACAAGGCCAGGTTGAACATACATGGTGGAAAGCTGGTCTATGGAATGAACTACTCTGAAACTTATGCTCCAGTTGTGACTTGGTTCTCTATCAGGTTCCTCATCATCACTGGTATCATTTTCTGATAGGCCCTTTGCCAATTGGATTTTGTTTTGGCGTGCCCCCAGGCTCCAATGTATCTAGAGACACTTCACTTGCCAGTAAACCTTCTAGAGAAGAAGATAACAACATCACCATCAGCAACAGCAGCATGCGAATCATTTCTAAACTTCCACTAACATCAATGGCTTTTTGTTAGCCACCTCCAGTCAGTGCATTGCACTTAGCACAAATGCTTATTTGCAAACGCGTGCACAACCAGTGGGATGGACGCCTCCGAGGAGTGTCGAGGTGTCCGAGAATATCACACTGAAGATGCACTTCAAACAACGATTCCTATGTATCATTTGAAATAAGGCAAGCACGAACTCGTTTTCTTCTTACAAGAAGTATGCACATCGTTATATTAATTTTACATGACAGGCGTGTGAAAAAGAGTTCCGACCTCCTCAATTGCATCCGTCCCAAAAGTCGCTGCGCGGCGAGATATCTCAAACGAAACTCATCCTCGGCGCCCCGGCCCGTCTCCCCCTGAGGGAAACCCACCCGTTCGTCGGGGGCAACAGGAGGCTCCCCTCCGGCGGGGCGAGGTACATGCCCGCCCCGTGCGAGTCATCGACGTACCAGTGGGACTCGTTGCAATTGAAGTAGACGTAACACCCCTCCCTGGACTCGAACCAAGGCGTGACGCCGTTCGTCACGTCGTCCCACACAGGACGGGGCGCGAATCCGCCGGCCTTGTTGCACATGCGAGCGAAGCCGGCGGGTATGTTCCTGGGATCGCGAGGCTCGTACACGCCGTTGACGACGCGGGCGGAGGCAGACGACAGCTGCACGGCGGGCGCGCTCTCGGTCGCGGACGACGCTCGGATCGCGGACGACGGCGGCGACATGACCGTCGGTGCCCCCAACAGGAGGGCTTGGGCCGTCGACAGGATCTGGAGCGACGACGAGGCGTCGATTCGCGCGATTAACAAGAGCGTCGCGAGGAGGACCGCGTTCGACGGGACGCCGCCGGCGATGTTGCGCCGGCTACCGCTGCCATTCGCCATGATGTGTGGATGATGTTTGGACGGGAATGACGAGAACTAATGTGCATATTATGAATGTATGTCGCGATAATTATTGTCCACGAAGATCTTCGTCGCCGGCTGTCAGGAAGCAGCACATCTGGCAATGAACCAGAAAAAAAGAAAAAGAGGTGGCGTGGCGTGTCCGCCTGGGTGCGTTGCATTGCTATCCCAATTTACGTATGGTATGTACTGATTCCGCTTACATAAATCGTTTAAATTCTTCAGAAAGTGTCAGCTACAATAGCGATCACATATGGTGGGAATCAATATATATTTTTTCATTTTTGGCGGCATAGACTTAGGGTGCGGTTGAGCGCGCGCCGAGCATAACAGGGCGAGCAACCTAAGACGGATCCGGACATGAAGATCTCTGCTTTCCAATATGACACCGAGGAGTGCTAGTGCTAGCAATAGCTTTAATATTCTCACTAGTAAAGAAGTATAGCCACATAATTTCGGTTGTTCATTGCATTGTCAACAAATGAGCATTCCCATCTGAAATTGGTGACCCAACGAGCGTTCCCTATCTCAATCGGAATTTTCACCATAACTGTGAAGTATTATAGATCATGCACTCACGGAACCATCGCTGGTACCGCTAGAACCCTGCGGAATCTTTGACTGTGTTTCCTGTAGTAGACGTCGAATGTCTCTCAACTCTTTCTGGAGGGAATAAAGCTTGTCCTCGAAACTGTATGTGTCTGAGTTATCGAGGACAGTTGACGATTCGGACCTGGCAACTCCAATGCTCCCTGCTCGGTTGTCGGCATTTTTTTCTACACTGACGCGTTCTGTGTAGATTGGCACGATTTGGTCAGAGTTCACCTTCGGGACATCCAACGCAGCCGCATAGCGTGCAGCCACAATTTTGCCATGGGGATCAGGGCGTACTGGTTTATCTACAATCTCTTGTACAGCATTGAGCGAAAAATCACCGCGGGTATCTGTTGCACACGCAAGACTATCCGACATTCTGATTGGTTTTCTGCGCGATACATCCAGCCCTGGAGACACCCTTCGCCTACCAACCTGTCTAATAACGATAAAGGACTATCAGGACGCATACATGGAGTCAAAAAGGAAAACGAAAGCAGACTTACAAATTCTCGGTGTCGCTAATTATTTCTCTCAGAAGGACAGAGCGTGAGCTATCATTTTTTTTCAGCACATCCTTAGGCAATTTCTTGTCCCTCTTGCTTCCACCGGGAGATGATACGGCCAAGACCTTGTAAATCGGTTCGCCATAATATGAAGAAGGCGGCTCAGTCACTTGTTGATCTTCGTTCAATGTTTGTGTACGAGCGTCCTTGGAATGTTCTTTGCGAGTGGTTGCCGAATCATCTCTAATTGCGGAATCAGAAACTTTCTTCTTCTGTGTCACTAATTCCTTTCTGACAATAGGCCTGCTTCGACTCTTTGACGTGACTGGTTTCAATTGAACGCTCTGAATGTTGCTTTGGGATGACACGCTCTCCACTTTGCATACTCCGGCTTGAATTGTGTCGGTCTCGTCTTTGTAAAATGGAAGATCCAATGGCTTGCACAGTTTGTAGTTAGCCTCAAGAAGCAGCCGGCATCGCGAATTTGTCAGTCGTTCCTCGGGGCGACGAGCCGTGTGAAGATAGGGTGCTGCCAAGGACGACATGTGGTTGGTGCCAGATAATCCTCTGAGTTTTGACATTTCGATAGAAACCTGAAGCATTTCATGCCGGATGGCCCTCGACCAAATCTTGTCTTCGTGCTCCTCATTTACATTTTTTCACCGCTCGAGGAGCACGAGCACGACGATATCTTTGAACGTCCGACAGTAGACGTCGGGGGGATGCCACACCCGACAACTGGCAGGACCATCGACAGCCAGCTCAGCAGTGGTACGACCTTCGTCATCGTTGATCGAGGACTGTCGTGGAGTTTGTTGCCTTTGTTGTCATCGTCCTCATTGTGGTCGTGCTCGCGGTCGTCGTCCGATGACCACAGCGATGGCCCCGACGACAACAACCACGATGACAGTGGTGTTGTTGCGGACATAGTAGTCGCGGCCGTAGTCGCAATCATCATCGTCTCCATTCACTTGGTGGTGCGACACAAGTGGAGGAGTTCCAAAACGAGATCCATCTTTGGTTGGCGCTTCGATGACTGTGATTCCGTTCACTTGGTCACTTTTTGAAGCATGAACCATCATTGCGGAAGGGTCATCAAAAGAGTAGTTAAGATCTGAAAAATGATTGTTATCCAACATGATTTTGGGTTCTTCGCTGATGCGAACCATGGGCGTCTTTTTCGTAGATTTGTTCGTTGACTGAGTAGAATGCAATTCCTTCTTACGTTTGGTATCTCCCTTCGACTCCCCCTGGTCACATTCTTCTTGTTATAAGGATTTTTGGGACAGTTTTCCCAATCATGAGTTCTGTCATGCTTCTTGCAAGGATTCAGCTTCAAATTCTTATCGTCATTGGACTGTCCTCCTTTGTTTTTATCTGACTTTTGATCGGAGTTGTCAGATTTGGGATCTGCTTTCTTTTCCAGGATTGCGACTTCTTCCTTTAAGCCGAACTTTACATCGATCATGGATAGCAAGTCCTTCTTTGTCTTCTAGATAAGACTGGTAAAGTTAAAACATGGCATTGAGTGTTTTGGCGGGAGCGAAAAATAAAACCGGACAGACCGTGAAAGGTTGCGGCAATTTGTAAAAATCTTCGCTACGAATGATTTTCTGCAAAAATGGACAATTCCGTTGTGTTGCCCGACTCATTTCGCGTCAGAATGATACTTGACACTTAAATGCTACGAAGAGTTATTGCACTCAAATCCATTGGGGAACATCAAACCCTCGCCAAACTTCTTCGTCCATCAAACTCTCCCACCAAAACACTCAATGTCACGTTTTAACTTTACCAGTCGTAGATTGTCACCACCATCTCCACAATACTTTCCATAAGCTTTGGGTGAGAGACTTGTAGTAATAACCTTGTTTAATCCCTCAATGTTGTATTCGTGGGCCTCAATGTTGTATTTGTGGGCAAACATTCCGAGATATGGGAGTAGCTTGTTGATCTGAAAGAGCCATTGTGCACCATTTTGAAGAGTGATTCCAGGTGGGATTTTGATTAGTCCCTTATCTAACGCCTGACATTGTTGTTTGTGGGCTTTTAGTCCGAACGTCTTTGTTCCCAGCTTTTGCAGTAAGAGTGTCCCAATCCGACTATTTGACTCATGAGATTCACAACATTTAGCATGATTGTCTCCAGTTTTGAAGGCTTGAATTTGCTCAACCACTTCTGAATTGTTTGCCTCGTAGAATTTGGCTTTGATTTGGTTGTCACTTGGTTTTGGATCTTTAAACTGCAACACGATTTCGGTTTGAGTTTTGTTGACTTGCAAGGCTTTGTTGCCGCCACGTTTCAAAGCTTGCTTCGATTGATCGTTCTCTGTCATCGTGAGTGAACGGACGTGATTGATCCTTTCAACTTTCAATACTAGTTAATTTTATCAAAATGTCCTATGCTGAAAAGGACTGAATATATTTGAATTGACTTCGATGAGTAAAGTGAACTTAGAATAGACTTAGTCTATGGTTTTAAATATAGAAAACTTAATACAACATGTAAATGAGCATATGATAAAGGCGCATATTGTCTTGATTGACGTTGGTGCTGCCTCATCGCTCCCTTCTCTCCTGGGTGCAAGAAGTGCGCTGCCTTGTTCTTCCCCCAAATCCACGGTGCCGTCGTTGATGATGTCCAACTGTGGACCCGCCACCAGCGGCACCACTCCTCCCGCCGCTTGTCTATTGTCTGGCCGGTCGCCCTTCCTGTAGCGCTCTTGGGACTACCTACTGTAATGAAGACCAAGATGATGAGGACGACTGCGAATATTATATCTTTCTTCACCGGGCCTTTATTTTATGCCGTTTGCATGATACTCTGCGCCTATTATGTCTGAACGTTTGTTCTGCATCCTCAAACATCCACAGGCCGGTAAAGAGGCTGCCGTTGCTGGCATGCCTCCTATTCTTCATGGGTTGCAGGGAAAGAGTAACGGCAACAACATGAGTTTCGGTTCTGTCTTTAATGTGTTTTATTATCATTCAATGGGAATAGATCTCTAAACATTAACGTCTTTTTACTATCTTTCTTCTTTTTCATTATTTGGACAGTCCCAGCCCGGGCAGCAGTGCGTTAATTGCTTTTCGGAGATCAAAGATGAACTCAAGAAGCTTGTGGTAGCATTGGAGAAGTACAAAAATGATACTGAGTCATTGCAGGGAAAAGTAAATGTTGTTGGGACTGCTTTCGGTAGTCCGTAATAATAAATAATAATTATAATTTTAAATCGCTACCATAAAAGGCTTATGCGCTGGATATTTTTCCTATTTTCCAGATTCATTGGCCTTGCAAAGTCCCTCGTTTGTTTCCTGCTTCTGGTGTCTGAATGAGTTTGTCAATCTTTGCAAAGCCATCAAGAAGGACAGTAATTTAGGAGCCGCAGGGGATGAGGGGGGTTGGTATGTGCTCGTACATAAGCAGATTGTTTTGTTTTTAAGTAGTGGATGGAAATAGGTTGTAGGCGTCGTCCCCTTCTTTCTCAAAGTAATGCTTATCATCACCTCCTCCTCCCGAGCTGTCATCTCTGTACTCGTTCCAGAGTCACCCTACCTCCCTTCTCCCTCCTCCCTCCTCCTCTTCTTCTCTCTCATCAGCAAACTGTCCTCACCAAGGTACTACTCCAATGTTCATTTGCCTGGCGCCTTGGCTGGAAATGTCGGCGACATGTCGGTGACATGCTGACATGTCGCCAAATTTTGCCCAGTCAGGCCAATTTTGGTGACATGGTTTTTAGTGTGTTGGCTCACTTTTGTGTCNTCGATAGAAACCTGAAGCATTTCATGCCGGATGGCCCTTGACCAAATCTTGTCTTCGTGCTCCTCATTTATATCGATGCTATTCATGCTGTCGGCCGAGTGGGGCCGCGAGAGGGGAAGGACGCCTGCGGGTGTGCCCACCGCAGCTTTTTTTTTGAAAATTTAAATTCTGGAGTCCCGCTCGGCTTGCTTAGGAGCATCTCAATCAACACAGGGAATAATGTCCATGGCCGCCACCCCATTTTCACCGCTCGAGGAGCATGACAATATCTTCGAGCGTCCGACGGTAGACATCGGGGGGGATGCCACACCCGACGACTGGCAGGACCATCGACAGCCAGCTCAGCAGCGGTACGACCTTCGTCGTCGTCGACCGAGGATCGTCGCGGAGTTTGTCGTCATTGTCGTCGCCTTCGTCGTCATCCTCATCGTGGTCTTGATCGCGGTCGTGGTCCGATGACGACGGCGATGGCCCCGACAACGATGACCACGGCGACGGCGGTGTCGTCGCGGATGTAGTAGTCGCGGCCGTAGTCGCGATCATCATTGTCTCCATCCACTCGGCGGTGCGACACGGGTGGAGGAAGTAAGACGGCGCTCCCGTTGCGGGGTGCTCCTCCTGGGAAACGAACTCCCACGACGACGACGACGACGATCCGTCGTCCTCATCCCCTCTTCCCATCCCCTCCTCCTCCTCCTCCTCCTCCTCCTCCTCCCATCCCCACCCACTCACCCTTACTCCCTGCGATTCGTCCTCCCCCTCCTCCTCGTGGCATCTTCCTTCCCCCTCGTCGTCTCCTCCTCCCCCGACGCATTCGCGATCGCGATTCGGTACACGACTGCCGCAACGACGACTAGCACGATTACCGGCAAGACCAGCACGACCACGACGGCCACGGCGCAGCCGCGCCAGCGCGTCGAGCACCTCCTCCCGACGAACGATCGCCCCGTCGGCGCGGACGCACGTGAAGTACAGCGTCGGGACGCGATACGTCCGGTGATACGCCACGCTGAAGGTCCACTCCGCGAGGCACCGCCCAGGCCACGACGACGACGCCGTCGTCCATCCCGGCCGACGACGATCGTCGGCGTCGTCGTGGAAGCCGTCTTCGTCGCCGTCGAAGTCGTCGTCCATCGACCCGGGATCATCGATGTCGTCCCATTCGCGACACGACGCCCCTCCGTCGCGATGGTCGTCATCCTCCCCCCACCTCGACGTCGATCCCGATCTCGATCTCGATCCCGACGCTGGAACGATCGGCAGGAGGACGGGCGGATGGACTAGGTACGTCGCGAAGTCGTTGTCGTTGTCGTTGGTCCCGCCCCAGACGCATCCTCGGTCGACGCGCTCGATCGTCCAGTGATTCAGCTCCGCGAATAACGCGGGACTGCCGGTCGATGTCGATGTCGATGTCTTCCGCCGCCGCCGCCGCCGCCGCCGCCGCTGCAGCTGCTGCGCCGCGACGAGCGCCGACGTCGTCCGATGGAAATCCCACCCGGGAGAATTCGTCGTGCCCATCATCCCTCCAAGCCGAATGGGGGATTCGAGTCGTCGTCGTCGTTGTCGACGACGACGCACGCGAGGGAGAGGGAGAGGGATGCCAGCGCCAACCTGCGAATGGCGGGAGCAGTCCTAACCCAGCGAGTACCATACTACTGGAATCGTTTTTTTCTGCCCCGGGGCAGATCTGCCCTCCTTTTTTTTGTTAGCG
>JALLAZ010000353.1:0-19403 GCA_036939755.1 Stephanodiscus triporus
ATTATTCCTGACGGAGGTCTCATCTGGCAGCCAAGAAAAGATTACTAAGTACTATATTCTCAGAGCATGGCAGATGCAAAAAAGAATCCTAAATATGATAAAAATATTAGCTCTCCTAGTGTACTCTTGATACTAGTATTGAAGCTCAACAACAGAGTCTAATATCTACAGTTATTATTTTCTAGCTGTAATCCTGGTTTTGGTGTGTAGTCTTGAAGCCTTTTCATCGTGGATAGTGAACTGAAGTTGTGCCCTAATAACATTACGTGTCCCAATCATCTAGGAAGTGATCGTCGGGTATAATTTCATCTTCGTCATCGTTCCCAAATAGCATCCGGTAAGATGAGGATCTTGGCACAAGCTTCGACGATGATAAAGAATGGCTCGAATGAATATGCTGTCCAATAAATAAATAAAACACAAGTACATTAGTGAGAAAAGTGCGATGGACAATAGCAATTCATTTTGATTCGACCTTCGTTCTCACCATAAAGCTCAACGACGGATCCTCACTCTTCGAAAGGGCCCTTCTCAAGTTGTTTGTGTCAACACGTTCTGAACTTGATGATATGGTCCCTCCTTTTTCTTCACATCGAATGAGATTATCGCTCTCATACCAAGCCCTTCTCAAATCCTGCATGACGAATCGATCATTTTCATCGCCTAAACGAGGCGTACTCACGCCACCACAGAAAGAAGTATCAGCCACATTTGGTTCTTCAGAATGAAGAAGCTCCGCTTCAGCCTTTTCTTCCGACTCAGGCGGGAAAACATTGTTGACAATGGCATTGCTCAATCGTTCTTCTAGGTAGGAGGATGGAGAGGATGAATTGGATTCTGTGGCTTCCTCTTCGCTGCTCGTCCTATAACTTCCATCCTTAGTATTCATCGGTTTTGAATCCTCTTTAGAAGTAAAGGATGAAGCCTTAGAAAATATATTCTTACCCACGGCCTCGGCCTCCTCCGTTACTTGACCTGTGATTTCTCTCAAGAACTGAAGCTCGTCCTTGGGAGTGCTCGTGAGAGAATCTTTCATCTCTTTTGTAGAGTTTATTCGTGCAATCCGCGCCAAGTTCTCCGAGAAGTATGACAGTCCTTCGGACGGCTGTGTGATGGGACAGTGGCACGAGTTGAGCGTTCATGACTGCTTCGTCAACAACTGCACTACCTAGCCTGTAATTATTGCACAGGCTTACCTGCAAAGATGATGGAGATTTAGCATCCTTTCGCGCATTTTTGCAGTACTTTGACAAGGCGTGAAACCAGAGTCGGTGCTGTGTGATAGCAATGTAAGAAAATGTCATTGATGTGCGAATATAAGCAGTCAACACTTCGATCCATGAATACCGACCCACCTGTGCCGGAGTTGGGCTCTGAAGTCGCATAATCCTAGTCGGGTGCTCGATGGTGATCCACCGATCTGGTATATCTTGGCTGAGCGCAACGATGTCGTTCAAGAACAGCCAGCCACAACGATCTTCCTTCTCTGCTGATGATTGCTTGTAGTAGCAGATTAAGAGGTCTTTAGCTTGATCACCATCTCCACGTTCAATCGTGAACCATCTGCGATTGGTACTGGCGACCGGCAGGAGCGCTTGGCCCTTTTTGAATTTGTCATGTTTTTCCTGCAGTGATAGGATGGACGAAGCAGAGGAAGTTTCATTGGTCATTATTTGCGATCGCCATTCCTCGACCGCTGCATGATAACTTACTTTGAGAAACCAGCCTCGATACGAGGCGATGTCATCGTTGTTGATTTCCATAATCCTCTCAGTGGCATCAACGGGTCCTTTGGGGTTGAAATTCTCCTTTTCCCATGCACTTCGCGGCGGCGTCGACGAAGATCTCACGTTGTTGCGCATTTCAAATTTATTCCGGTTAACTTTCACTTTACTTTTTCACTCTAACCTGTGTAGATGCGTACTTCCACGTGTAGCACGACGATTGTGGACTCCGATTTCTACAACACAACAGAAGTTGCGAAGGCAATAAGATAGGTCATCGGAAGGCAGTAAAATGGCAACACAGAAAACTAATGATTATCCTGGGTGGACATTCCGGTTGAGTATTTCCAACCCGAATATCAATGACAGCGCAGAATCCCGAGTTAGCGACCACGACCTCGACTTGGAGGGCGTGCAATTGTTGCCAAAAAATCGCGCACCGGACAGAAATGATTACGGCATGTTGTACTCGCCCCTTCCCCCTCTATCATCATCGCGCTACCTGGCTGAGCTATGCCCCCACGGCGTTTCCGTCGCAACGTTGGCGGGCGATGTCCCAATAGCAACTGTCGCCAACGACGCGAGAAATAAATTAGGACGACACCAATCGACGAAGTGGAGCTGGTCCTATTCTTCCCAAGCGTCCCCGTCCCAGTGGAACGTAACCTCCTCCAAGCTCCTTTCCGTGACCTACAGACCTGTTCATGAGGCGTACCCAGCTTACACGAATATTTCCAAGTCGAGGGAGTATTGGCATAGATTTGTGGGCTCGTGCTTGGAGAAGGGGGCATCATGCGCCTGCGGAAAGTGTCGTGCATTTGTCGTTGGCCGTGCGGGACGGAAGAAGAATCGGCGGCAAAAACGATGTCGAATTCGATGGGGGAAAATCAAGAGGCTTATCACGGGAGCTCCAAATCCGATCCATCGAGCGACGGTAAACTATACCGTGGATGATATTCTTCGGATCGAGCCCATAGCTGCTTCATCATCATCTGCTGCAGCGTCGCCGCCCCAACATCAGGATGTTATCGAGAGTGGTGTGTGGATTCAGGGTATTGGAAATTGCCATGCCTTGAGGATCTACCTACGATCCAAGTTCGATCACAACAGCAAAGGTCAAGACTTGCAGGATGATAGCACCTCGATTCGCAATCATGATTTACCTGATCTGAACAAATGGGATAACCTTCCTCTTTCTCCCTGGATCAACCAGGACTCAACTAGCGCGACTGAGGGAGGCTCTCAGGAATCGAAACATTGGGGGCCTGTTCTCACATTTGCCATTCCATACCAAGGAGGCGATGATGACACCCAGCGGGACAGAGCTGTACACAAATGTCCTCCATTATTATGGAAGGTAGAACATCCGCCCAATCCATTCGTTGCAGTGGATTCTTTTCTGTTGATGGATGGGGCGCTGCATTTGCATCAACGAGGTAAAGACGAGAGTTGGGCTCAGACTGCCTCGTCGTCATCCTACGAACATGAAAAACCCACCAACGTTTACATCAACGGATATCAAAGCTGGTCATTCTCAGGAAGCGTCGTCCAAGGTAACGCGCAACCCAAAAGCGCCATGCCTAATGTACT
The DNA here is from genome assembly GCA_036939755.1 of Stephanodiscus triporus. NCBI lineage: Eukaryota > Bacillariophyta > Thalassiosirophyceae > Thalassiosirales > Thalassiosiraceae > Stephanodiscus > Stephanodiscus triporus. The sequence goes on from JALLAZ010000353.1 coordinate 3,315, forward strand.
TAGCGCAGCATTCAATCGTGGTGGGGTAGTATTATCTGACGATCACGCTAATGGAAGTGACTATTGGAGCAAGAACGCGGAAATACAAATAAATGATGATAATGAGGATTGCGAAGACGATAAACTGAACGAAGAAAATGCCTTTTACAAGTCGGACATGTTTGCTTGTATCAGCTCTAATGGCCTTGTATCATCGCAACATGACGATGAACGCATCGTTCTCGATGAAGAAGGTGGTCCTGCTGTAATGATTGGATTTTTAGCGCAAAGGCACCAATATGGATCGGTCTTGTTGGACAAGGATCTTCGTCGTTTTAGTTTATTTTCCTGCCACGAAGGTGTGGTGGCAAACCGAGGCATCAACAGCGACTGGGCGTATTGTCAAATAGTCGATAGGAATACATACGATGAGGAGGCGATGGTGTATTACGTTCATGCCGTTGGAGACCACAACGAAGCACGTCCAATGGAAAAGGGTCTCACCTGCGGATGGTGTTCGTGGTATCATTACTATGACGACATTAGTCACGCTAGTTTGTCAAAAAACGCTGAAATTTTAGAGAAGTCTATGAATTCACTCGGATTCAATGTTTGTTTAATCGATGATGGCTATATGACTGCATGGGGCGACTGGGCGTCACTCAAGCCCGGGAAGTTTGTCCAAGACGGTGGAATGAGAGTCCTTTCTGATGCAATACGCGCTAAGGGCATGAAGCCAGGAGTATGGCTCGCACCTTTTGCGTGCGACAAATTTTCTACTCTGGCGAAAGATCACCCCGACTGGATCATTCGCAATGACATGGGCCGACATGCCAATTCTGCTAATTGCGGCAAGTTCTTCTACGGCCTTGACGCTACCAATCCTGCAGTCTTGAAACATGTCTATGATACCATTCGTCGAGCTGTTGATGAATGGGGTTTTGAAGTGTTGAAACTTGACTTCTTGTATGCATCATGTCTCGCAGGAAATGGAAAATACGATCCTTCTATCAGTCGTGCGGAGGCAATGTATTTAGGCCTGCGCACAATTCGAGCAGCAGCAGGGAAAGAAACGTTCATCATTGGATGTGGCTGCCCAATCGGAAGTGCTGTTGGCTTTGTTGATGGAATGAGAATTTCGTGTGATACGGGTCCGACTTTTGTTCCACCCTTCCCTTTTCCGCATTGGGGTGAGCAACAATTCCTCCTCCTCATTTCTGCCTAATTTCTTACCACCACTCCTTACGGTCCACTTTACTTTCTCTGGTCATGCACAACAAATCAGACAATGGCACTTTACCGGCATTGAGGGGAATGCTCCGTAATACCATGTCAAGAAGTCCTTTTGGGTAAGTGATGCTTTACCACAACTAGTGGCACTTAACCACTGTGCTCACCCTCAACTTTATTTTCTCTTCATGCAGGCATCGTTGGTGGCACAATGACCCTGACTGCATACTTCTTGGCGAATCGACCAAGCTCACAGACGATGAAGTTGTCAGTGCAGCATCGGTCGTGGCAATGACAGGCGGCATGTTCCTTCTGTCTGATGATATGGAGAAAGTAAGCGAGGCTAGATTGAGCATCGCACAACGAATTTTTCCCCTGATTAGTGTCACCGCGGTTCCCTTGGATCTCCATAGCACAGTGAATAGTGGAATGCCTTCGATTCTCAGACTTTGGTGCACAGAGAAGTCTGCAGAAGAAAACGGCACAGAGAATACTACGCCAGAAAGCAGCACTTTGTGTCACACTGAATCGGGAGAAACTCCTAGAAAAATTCTTAGAGAGCAAGCTTCAAAGATCGAATGTGAATTCATATACTCGCCAGGAAATATGGACGTTGATCCGTACAGCCGAGAGCGCAGTTGCATCAGGGTGGCATCGGGGCTTGGTTCATGGACTGTTGTCTCACTTAGTAATTGGCTCGAACACACAGCAAAGCTAAGGGTCTCCTTCTCCGCACTTGTGTCACACAGCATTGACGATTTTGTGGCGACGGGGGCACCGCGCAGTCTTCGATCCCTAACTGCGGATAGTTCATCCCCCAGGGAGATTTTGGAGCACGGATTCCATGTCTTTTCATTTTGGTCATCCGAGTACGTGTGGATACCACATCGGGTAAGACTTATTGCATGTCACCTCCATATGCGTGCCCTGTGTATTCGTATCGTTTGCATCAACGTGGATTTATTTTGTTGTACTCCTATCTTCGAACTTGGTTCAGACGCTAGAGGATAACGATCCTCTCATCAAAAAGCTCAAGCCGCACGCAACGGAAATATTCCACATAAAGCCTGCCGAACCGAGTCGTGCACAATACATTGGCAGTGACTTGCATTTCAGTTGCGGCTTCGAAGTCGATTCATTTGATTGGAGCGACCGCCACGTTAAGATTTGCTTGAAGAATGATTATAAAAAAAGGGGGTCGATCTTTTTGTACGTTCCTGAGTGCGACGGACTTAACAGCGCCGCTGTTACTGTTAGTGGCAAGCCCGGTCGTGTTGAGATAGTGGCGAGACCCATTATGGGGGAAAATTGTGGTGGTAGAGTCCTACGAGTGAATGTTGGAACCGGAGAAAACGCTGATGGAGTGGTATCGATTCTTTGGTAGATATCAAGAGGTTCGCATGAAATGAACAAACAATCGATCGCCCACATGGCGAGACTGGTCACGCCGCGATACAGCTACTAAACAAATTAGATTATTCAATATGATCGCTCTGATCGTCTCTACCATACCGCCCGAGATAGCCGTTACTGACGTTATGGAAGGGGAGGAGAGGGGGGGGGGTGGATAGGTAAGGAGGTTAGGTTATCATAGCCTGCTACGTGCGTTCATCGTCCGAGAACGACGAGTTGCCCTGGCGGACCCTGACACCTCCCTTCCCACGAATCTCCCGATAGAGCAAAGCCTCGCGCCTTCGACCTCGTCCGGACGATAATCGCGATACCCCAGGAGCGCGGGCGCCCACGACGCGACTGCCGACAGCGACGCCTGTCCCCAGGCGTTGCACCCGACCATGTAACATACCCGACGCGACGCCGACGTCGTCCCGACCAACGGGAGGAAGTCGGCGGTCTCGGAGTACACGCCGTGCCTGCTCGGGTACGACGCGCCGGGATCGATGTACGGGTACTTCCGTCTTCCCCACTCGGCGAGGTTGCGACATCGCTCGTCGGATCGCGGTCGCTTGAGCCCGCTGAAGTGATCCTCGCCGCTTATTCGAACGAAGTCGGACTCGACGCACCAGTCGTGACTGAACCCCAGGGTGAAGAAGTTGGGGGAGTCGGGATACTCCATGCCCCCGCCGTCGCCTCCCGCGGGCGTCGTCGTCGAACGACGACGACGGGGATGCGGCAACGCGACGAGGTAGCTGTATCGCGGCGTCATAAGTCCCGCGAGGTTGGCGTCGAGGTGCATCCCCCCCGTGGCAACGATGACGTGCCTCGCCCGCAGGACGCGTCCGTCCTCGAGTCGCACCTCGGCGTGGTGCGAACGGCGATGATCGTCTTCGTTTTCGTCGTCATCGTCGTTATCGACGTGGTCGTTGGCGTTGATCATCGTCTCCACGCTTGTCATCGGCGAGCAGTCCTCCACGACCGTGACCGCCCCTCCCATATTCGACGCGGCGTCGAGGAGCGCTCGAGCGTACGCGGTCGAATCGATCCTCGCGTCGTCGGGCATCCATATCCCCGCGCCGAAGTTCGCGTCCCTGCCGTGTATATTCGCGACGTCGTCGCGATCACGCCATTCGCACCTTACCCTGCCCGTGCCGACGAGGCGGTCGTATTCGCGTCTCAGTCGCGACACGTCGTCGTTTTCGCACACCATCAGCGATCCCAGTCTCTTGACCTGCTCGTTCGGATGCGGGAGTAATTTCGACGCCAGGTCGAGCTCGATCTCGAGTCCGCGTCTCGCCATGTCGAGGTACGCGTTGACGCCGTCCCATCCGTGATGATCGGCGAAGCCCCCGAGGTCGAGATAGGGGGGCATGGTCACGATCATCTTTATCGTTCGCGGTCCGTCGGATCCACCGTCGAAGACCGCCGATCCGGAATTCTCGGGCGCGTAGCTCGCCTCCTCCCCCATCTCCTCTCCGTCCATCGCGATCCTCGATCTCGATCTCGAGCTCGAGCTCGTGCCATCGACGAATCGCGAGGGAGTCGAGGAAGTCGGGACGAGGCCGGGCGTTGACGAGCCCTTCCCGACCGAGCCCATGTCGAGGACGAGGATGTTTCGCACGCCGTGATTCGCTAGGTGGTAGGCGGCGGCAGCGCCGGTCGTGCCCGCGCCGATCACGATGACCTCGTGCATCCTATCCATCGCGCCGCCGCCGCCGCCGCCGTCGTCGTCGGCGTCGTCGTCGTCGCCGCGGTCGTCTTTGGTCGTCGCCATGTTTTCACATAAAAACCTTAGGTCATGGGATTTCCTTTCTGCTGACCTTAAGAAAAATAAATCAAAAAACTCGCCATATATATTAATATTTCAATATTTTTATTGCAAATTTATCATTTTATTTTATTGTTATTTATTGGTACACCGGTCTGATAATACAATTTATTGCCAATATTGCAATTTACCTACTTACTAGATAGTTTATTTTAACGTAGGAACTTGTACTTAAATTGGAGGGTAATCCCTATTTTTAGTATGGAACACAACTTTTACAGTATGGTACTTAAGTCAATTCCACACCCTCTAGGGGACCAGTTCCAGAGCACACCTTATATTCTGATGACAGCCATCACATTTGTTTGAGTGTCGGGCACCAGAAACACCACATTTAATTACCCATTCTGGAAGGGAAATCTGCACTTGCAGTTGCTAGTAATCACCAAAGGGGGGAGAGTGCACGGTGAGTTGTTGGGCCCTGACGGCCATATAAAGCGTGAACCTAATAATAATAATAATTTTAATTGCTACCATAAAGGCTTACGCGCCGGATATTTTTCCTATGTTCCGGATTCATTGGGCTTGCAGAACCCCTCGCGTTGTCTCCTGCTTATGGTGTTAGAATGAGTTGTTAAGTTTTGCAAAGCCATCAAGAAAGGACAGTCATTCAAGAGCCACAGGGGACGAAGGAAGGTGGTACAATGTTTGTGTCATCATGGAGATGCATATTGTTGTTTATGTTAAGTAGTGGATGGATAAAGGCCGTAGGCGGCAAAGATATGGTTGTCAAGTCCGGTGGCATCAGTGGAATGGTTACCACCTAGTAGAAGATCGCTGTACCATCCGACGATAATGTCTTCAAAGTTGGAGGAGAGAGGATTGATTGGTCTCTGACGGAGGTTATTCTGTAGGATTTGGATGCGCTCTTGTCCGGAGTGAAGAGGTTCTCGGACATCAACAGCAGCAGTAGGAAGAGAGATGAGGTTGAAGATTATATCTCGCACTCCAGGTGGTGGGAGGTTTGGAGTGCATCGGGAGGGATAATCATCCCGCCATTGAATGGAGTGGTGAGCCAAAGATGGAAAATGTTGTTGGCCATGCTGGCAAGAGAGACAAATCTGCAGCATATGATGGCAAGGTCGCCATGTGGTCCTTTGAGATTACGGTGGACAACATCGTTTTCGCCCCACACTCTGGCATCTATATTTAGAGTGATGACATCCGCACCCAGGAGTAGGAGGACGAAGCGGGCTAGCCTGCATGCAAGAGTGTGTCTGTTGTCAGGCTCGTCAAGAGCGAACACAGCAGTGAGGTTAGAGATGACAATGAAATCTTCCAACAACATGTTAAGAAGAGAGCATTCACTATCCTCAGTCCCGTGTTGTTTGCCGGAACGAAGCCCAAGCACAAGCTGGGCGAACAAGCGGAACTCATCCTTGTCCATGGTACAATTGGAGCCACAAATGGCATCAAGTTCGGTGCTACCTTTTGTGGAAGCAGTTTATTAGATATTATTATTCTCACGATGCCCCATGCGTTTTTCCACCGCTCAGACACACATATCCGCGCATTAAATCGCGGCCAAAGTACCCATTCTGGAAGGGAAATCTGCACTTGCAGTCACAAGATCTATTTTCATTTCAACAGTTACTTATTGGGCTATTGAGATTGTCATCAAGTCATCAATCCATCTGGGATCGTGATGAAATCTCCAGATTCCTGCATCAAATTACTGGGTTAGAATTTTGTCTAGCTCCTGCACCTTCAGCTTTGGGCACTTCGACTTCGGAAAACATTGCTGGAAGAGAGAGCCATGACGAGGGTGTAACAACAATACAACAACAGGACGTGTCAACTGCAACAGATGGGAGGACTTCGACTTCAGAAAACATTGCTGGAAGAGAGAGCCATGACGAGGGTGTAACAACAATACAATGACTGGACGTGTCAACTGCAACACCTCCCATCTTCAACAGGAGATCACAAATCATTCCTCATCAAATGATGACGATAATTCAACTTATTTTTCTTGTGTCGGTGATACGCATATGTCGAGAGGACTGTTCGATCAAGATGATATGGATAGGTTTCCTCCACACACCTGTACCTACACTGTACATGACTCTTCCTTCAAACCGTCCTGGTCATGGGTTACTTACAGTCACTACAAGAACATGACTTATCTTCGCTGTCTGGGTGTTTTTGTTTCCTTAATGATGGGACTACTGTGCAATGTCCAATTGTAGGATGCGATGGGCAACAGGCATTGAAAATAGGTATTGAGAAAATGCCAGCTATTCTTGTGATAGAGACGACAGCAACAGTTGATGAAGGGCACACAATGCCACTGAGTTGCATTGATGACATTGAGAAAAACCTGACAGTTCAAGGAACTAAGTTTGCATTGGTGCAAGTCATACTGCACAATGAAAGCCATTACCGTGGAATAACAGTGCTTGATAATCAGAACGTTATCTATGATGGCAAGATTTGAGATGAATTCAGATCTATTGCTGATACAGTGAAATTTGGGTCAAAAGAAATGGACAAGAATTATAGGGTGTCGTGCCTGTGGTACAGAAAGGTTTTCAATAAGAGAGAGTTGCCATCTTACCCTCCCGGTATACCCTCCATTCACAGAAATGGCACATCCCACACATGCAATGGACGACAATATAATACATGCCAATGCAACATGTCAAACGGAAAAACCACAACAAGGAAAGGGATCTACAGTTGACAAAACACCAAAAATCGAAAAAAGAATACAAAGGCCAAGGAAGAGATTTAGTCCACCGGATCAAGCTACACCAAAGCCACCAAAGTGCCGAACAAAACACAAATCAAAGAGAGATCAAAAGTCACCCTCAGTCACTGGAAAACGTTATCATGATCCAGTGGGGATATCATTGAGACAGGGGAAAGAATTTGGACCAATACCGAACTGTTCACATTGTAAGAATGGTATACCTCACAACAGGTGGCGTGTAATTAATAGAGTCAAGAGTAAAGAAAAAGGATACAATGTTAAGCAGATACATATTTGGTGTGCCAAATTGGCACTATCTGATGAGGACTTCGAGTTGCTTATGACATTGCTGAATACATCTAAGGACACTTTAATAAAAGAACACCGATCAGCCTGGATACAATCAATGCACCAGGGAATGGGAAAAGGAGCTGAAACGGGATCAACCTGGAGGACTAGTCTTGAATGGATAAACGATTATGCAACAGAAAGGCAGGAGTAGTCTCCTTGAGTGTGCTTAGGGGTTGGGTTAGTGTTAGTTTAGCAGTACCCCATGTTAATTCCCACAAACACCGCTATGACCGGAATAGCGGTGGGATGACCCAATTAGCGGTAGTGTGACTGAACTTTGTGACTGAATTAGCGGTAGTGTGACTCAATTAGCGGTAGTGTGACTGAACTTTGTTAGATGAAGCTAGTAGAAGGAACTACTACAATGACTGAACTACCGCTATGACCGAACTACCACTAATTCTGTTTGCCCGAATAATTTTAGTTGGTTTGCCTACAATACTACTATGAATGTAAATTTTACACTCCTACAAAAACAAATAAGGTGGGACATCATGGCGGGCCGAGAGCACCTTACCTGCGTACCAGCCAGGCCAGCGATTGTACTACTGTAACTACCTATCGGTAGGTACCGTACAGGCGTGTCCTGGCACCCATGGGAAAAATCGCCTCCCGTATTTCGGATTTGTACCAGGATCTCTGCGAGGGCTAAAATCAATTTTTGGCGGAAACCTTCCTCTTAAACTAGCACTCCATCATGACCATGGTAATTTTTGCCAAAAATGCAGTCTTGTATAGAGTCAAGACTCCGACCCCCCATTCCTAAGAATCGGCTTGGACTTGAGCTTCCACCATCATGCTGAATGGGCCTGGCCGCTCAGTGTGGCCTCCCCAGCTGTACCAAGTCCCTCTTTGGGACCTGCCATGTCTGATGTGATTTGCATGGTTTGCGCAGCTTGTTGCCCTCATGTTCCCTATCGCGCCGTGCCGTTGAATGAGACAAAGTTGTCTTCCATCAAACGGAACGGTATTGTCATCGAACGGGATGACGCAACGGATGCTGCCATTGAATGGGACGAAGCAAAGCTGCCTTCGAATGGGACGACGCAACCGTTTGCACTGCCGTTGTCGTCGTGCAGGACAATGCAACCGTTTGCACTGCCGGTGCCATCGTGCGGGACAACGCCGTTGCATGGGATAACGCCATTGTGCCGGGACGACGCCATTGCACGTCTCTGTTGCCGCAGTTGTTGCGTTTCTTCCATTTTGGCATTATGCCGCCCATTGGCAGTCCGGTTAAAACCAGATTTGATATTATTTCCCAAAAAATAAAGGACGTAGCCAGCGAGCACGCCCCACCTTCATCGAATTCTGTTGCAGCCTTGATGGCAACAATAGGTCGGCGCTATTGGGAAGTTCCTTCCAAGATCACTCCTCTGGTCGGAAGAAGGTTGTGGCTAATTCACAACCAATCGGCAGGCTATCCAACAGTCGAGACAGTTCGGCAAAGCGTCAGAGGACAGGACTGGTGATGCCGGCGTCCTCGCGCCGCTTGTCGTCAGGGTTGGCTGAAGGGTCAATCAACAGCTTTTTGCTCCGCTCATTGTCGTCTGGGTCCGTTGTCAGCTCGTTGTCTGGGTCGTCTACGATCCCATCTCCTACCAATCTATTTCATGAATCAATGCCCCTTGACGACAATGTTGTCCCTCCCCACCGCACAATCACTCCATCGGTCACCATGCCTATTTTCAAGCGCCTTCTTCCGGAAGACATTGTTTGCCTGAGTGCTGGGGCGTCGATCATTGTCATCATTATCCCTCCAACATCCAGGAGGACATCATCATTTGTGCGCTCGCGACGGGCATTCTAGAATAGGGCCTTTGATCATGTCATCAAAAAATCCTATTCTTGGATGAAGACTGACTCCGAGCACATGCACTTCATCGTTGAATGTCGACGTTTGCACCATATTCGGCAGGATGGTGCAATTGCACTCCAGTATTGTGTCCGAGTGTCCAACTATGCTGAGCGTGCACTGTTCAAGATGGATAATCCTGACAATTCAATGTTGTGGTTTGCGGCTACACAAGAACGCACTCTGTCCTACTCCAGCTTAAAGACGTTGCGTTTATGGAGGTCCATTACATCACCTCCCTGGAGGGTGAGGACTCTGACATCAATTGTTCATATCTCAACTCGGGGATTGCATTTCCTAATGCAAGCAGATCAGAGAACTTGGTTGGGCCTTTTCTTCGATTGATTGAGAGCGTTCAAGGCTGCCACTTTTTGACAATAGAGGTGTTGTGGAAATATTACCGTGCGTGCTGAGTGTTGAACAACTCAATGCCAGACATTGGTGACACCGTCATTGGCAAAAATACATGCCAGAACTGCACGAGCCTTTGGTGAATCAAGGTAGTCCACGGCTGCCACATTGTCAAGGCTGTCTATTGGTGTAACCTTTGACCACTTTCAGGGTTTCGAGGAATGAGTTAATGTATTCCAATGTTGCCGCCTTTTCATCCATGGTTGACGACTTATACCAGAGTGGTTTTGAAAGACACTACAGCACGTTTACTTACCTCCACGGCTATATTGCAGTTTGGAACAACTTCTTGGCGCTCTATGATAAGTTTGTGGATATGTTTTCTTTTATACATTCGGTATTTGCTTTGCTGGTGTCAAGTCCATGTTCAGGCGGTGCACGGGTTGATTTCTTGGGAGCATTTGATGGTATGACTTGCCACCCAACAAATAGCTCTAACTGTTTTGCCGTTGAGGATGAGGCTGTTGGTGAGAGTGATTCCAGCAAAGGCACAGATAACAACAGCGCACACGATGGAGACGACAATGACAGTGGGTTAGACACAGAACCATACTACTATATATTGGGAAAAAAGGAACGAGCTATCCTGGAGTTCTTCTTGGCGATGATTTGTCTGCGCAATAAAAAAAAGTTGGGCTGGTGGTTGATTGTTGCTCCACTAGCACACTATGCTAATGGACACAGCATTTGGTTGCCAAGCCATCCTTTACATGGTTCCGGCGCGGCTACCAAAGTTGCACTTGGCAGACTTGATCGCATCCACAGCATGTTCCTTCCTGCAATCACGAATCTCATATCCAACAAACTGACTATTTCACTGGCTCTTGATAACTTCCAACAATTGATTCCAAAAAAGGTCCAAACCAGGGGAAGCTTGGCAGTTTATCACCGTGCTGTTGCCTACTTCGTTAAGCGTGACAAGGCAATTCTTTTGCCACCAGGTGCTATCTTGCGCTTGCCTTTATTCAGTGTGTTATCAAGTTGTTTCATGGATAATTACAAAACTGTTTTGACTGGGGTGCCAGTGACGTATATATTTCAATTATTGGAGAATGCTCATTTTTCCGAGTCACTGGTATTTGCCAAGGTTATGGGAATGCAATGTGGTTTTCCCTGGCCTCGGATTGGAATCTTGCTATCAAGCTTTTCAAATCATGCAAGAGGCTGATGTTTTGGGTATTCATCCAGTCCAATCACTTCAATACATATCGGGATCGTGCCATCGACTCAACCAGTAAGGATAAAATGGCTGCATTGGTAGACTACAGCTACGTTGAATTTATCAACGTAGCTGAATCATCGCCCCATGAGCCATTTCGCCTTGTTGCACTGTATGTCAAAACTGTCATGAGTTATTTACAAGGGAGGGCAGCAACAAAAAAGCATGACACTTGGTTGATGGAAAAAGGAGAGTTGTGATTGGCTCGGTGTTTGGCGCGTCATCAAGAAAAATCAGTACTTGACGGAGCAGCGCAAATTCATCAAAGCATTTTACAATGAGTCAGTTATATCGCCCATGTATTGGGAGATCATGCGGTCAAATAATTTCTGTGTCATGCCTTCTGGCAAATAGTGTGTTGCATTTGACAAGGCAAACAAAATGTACAACATGTATGTAAAGAAAGCCTTGACCAATGATTATCTTGATGAAACCTGCAAGAATTCTGCACACATTGTGGTGGCAACGAAGTGTGCCAAGGAACTGTACTGTATCCCAAAAGAGAACCATGAACAATGCTACAGAGCAAGCACTGCTGACAACAAGCGCAAGATCGAAGACATTCTATCTTGAACTGGTATTTTTAAGAATCACAATCCAACAGAGATGACTGCGATATACTTTTGGCAGTGCATTATCCCTCCAACAGATGTTGGGATGGTAAAAGACAAAGATAGGACCACCGTCAATTATGATGAATGGGAGCTTGCATTACACGATAGGATTAGAGACAATTCCGCTCCGAATATTGAATCAGAAGTATCCCCGATTGCAAGGTCAGATGCTGCTGGCAACAACGATAGTTATGACAGCATAGACAGTGTAGTCGATGTCCAATCTGTGGCAAGTTCCATTGAAATATGCTATGTTCCGGATACCTGCGAGGTCAGATGCTGCTGGCAACAATGATAGTTATGACAGCATAGACAGTGTAGTTGATGTCCAATCTGCGGCAAGTTCCGTTGAAATATGCTACATTCCAGATACCAATTCAGACAGCAACAATGATGGGAGAGATGATGTGAACAGCTCTCGCAAAATGCGGTTGATGGACTGAAGAAAATAGACAAATCTGCTCAGAAGACCTACAACAAGTTTGCGACGTTGGATGTTTTCAAACGTGGTAATCAACTACTTTCCATTTCCATTTTGACAAAGAGGAAAAAGGCTCAGGAAAAAAGGAAAGGAAACATATGCTTACACTAATGGCTGCATCGTATTTTGAGAACAATATGCATATCCGGCGACAACACCTGGCTGAGAGTCTACATCAATCATGCCGATATGGAAACGACGGTACAATGAATATGTCAGTCATCGTGATTCATCAAGGATGTGAGTCATGGAATCAATGGAGGATACGACTGATTGAATCGTGCAAAGCGCTATGGGAAATGTATGGGACTTGGCAAATCCTCGTGATTTCCAAGTCGATGCCATCAAACATCTGGCATTTTTCCTAATACATTGCTATACGTCATTGCAAAAACCGGGTGCAGAAAGTCTGCGATCCCACTTACAACCAGGACACTGACATCTGGTGTGATAATGATGCTGGTTCCATTGATTGGTCTTGGCAGCGATCAGGTGACCAAATCTTGCAATGCAAACCACTATGTTGAAGCATATCACCTTGATGAACAGAACAACGAATCCGTGAGGGAATTGAGTAAACGTTTGAACACATTGCACCAAACGGAAGCAAACCACTGCACCATATTTCTATATCTGTCACCGCACGCTCTTCAGCTAGAATCATGTTGGTTAAAATTATTGGAGAAAATAGCAAGACGTGGCTACCTACGCCTGATTTGCATTGATGAAGCGCACTCAATCGAGCAGGATGGGACAAGCTTTCGTCCAGAAATTGTATCCGTCGTACAAAATCTGATGATGCTACACAACCTGTTGCCAGAGAAATGTTCCATTGTTTGTATGTTAGCCACATTCCAAATGAGCGATCAGAACACCGTGTCAGGTATATTAAAGCGGCATCCGTATCATATTATGATGGATAATTTTCCTGGTAGTCTACTACCTATCTAGCCAGAGTCTCGATCAAAAAACAAAAAAAATAGCTAGATATTCTACCTAGGTAAAATCAAGTTTTTGGACAACAATTTTTGCTCCAATTTTTTGCCCCCACATTTACATTTCTTGTTAAAAGTAAAGACATGTAGACAATCCTCAGACGCTAAGGATTGTCTACATCAACTTTGATTTGGGCTGTTTCACTGATATTTTTTGAGTTATGATGGCGCAAAAGTCGGTCATTTTGCCTTGGCTGATATCAACTTTCTACCAGTATGGTAGCTAAAAGGTGCACACAACTCACAAAAACACAACACAACACACAACAACCAAAATGGGCTGCCGCCACCCTACCCTCCAGCGGCTTCACACCCTCTCCCTCCATGAATAGGCCAGCGGTGGTGCCACCAAATCATGGCGCCGCCGCTCCCTATGGTCCCATGCAAGGCGCACGCCATCGGGTTAGGCAGCGCCGCTGTTGGTTCCCTTGTTTTGGGCATTGCAACGCAACCCATCAAAAATCAGAGAGGGGGGCGGGGTCTTGGCCTTAGGTGGCCGCCATTTCGTTAATAGACACAACAACCAACCAAAAGTCGGCGGAAGCATTACGGGGGATGATAGAGGGGAGGCGGTTGGGGGGGGGAGCGCGGGGGGGTACGCCGTCCAATCGTTTGGGGGCGGCAAATTGAGCAACAAAAATAAAATAATAAAATACGTCGTGGCCTTAAATGGCCACCAATCGGCAAAAAACATACAACAACCAACCAAAAACAGGCGGCCGCGATGGAGAGGACTACGGAGGGGAGGCGCGACAAGCGGGAGGCGCGGGGAAGCGCGATATTATTGTTTTTGGAAGGGGGGAAGTCAAAGGAGAGGTAGAAAACTCTGAATTAATTGTTGCATTTAGAAAATAATTTTTTTCTCGGCCGGTTTGTTTCATTTAGTTAAGCCCCACCACACCGCCCTCGGTTGACCCCTTCCGCAGAGGCTGCCGGGGGGAGGCGGCAGGAAATGCAAAAGCTATGCCGCATAGACCGGCGACCAGCACCACCATGGTGGAGTTGTTTGTTGGACGGTCAACACATAGTCAACCATTCAACTGTACTATTCCCCTGTAGGTAATACTACGGTAGAATAAAAGTAACAAGTTTTTTACACTGCTCCATTACAAATAGGTCAAATAAAATGTTACGAGTATTGTAAACACTAATTTGTTACGCTGACCAAGACTAGGGGTAGCTACCAGGATAATTATCCATCCACACTTATATCACAATCGACTGAATTCGTTTCGACATCATCCATGAATAATAAATGGTGGTCAGCAATGCTATTCTCACCGCTATCGCTATCACTGTCACTGTCGTTAATCTCTGATTCCATCAGGCATAGACGGCTCCTTTCTTTCCGTGACATTTTTTATTATGTTTGCTATCGATTTTTTCATCTGACTGCTGTGAAATAAATCAGGAGTGGCATTTTATTGATATTCTCGTATCTGCCGTCCTCCTCAAACAACGGAGGGGTCGTCGTCTGCGGCAACAGGTGATGGGGGGAGGATACAACCCGAACAATGACCCCAACTCGGCTCTTATCCTAAAAGGTTGCTGCGTGACAAGCAGCTTTGCTGCTGGTGGGTAACTTTTCCATTACGAGATTAGAATTCTAGTAGAGTAACACATTTTCACGTGACATTTCGACAAACACTAAGTGCTTCCCTCGTCAATATATTGAACAGAAAATAGAGATTCTCCTGCTTCAATGTTGAGCTCTGTGATGACAGCAACTGCACGGAAGCAAGATGAATGAAATGCAAGAGAATGGCGGAAACGCTTCACCAGAACCTGTTTGTTTTTGAAACGTGAGTTGACAGCATCGTGACAAGCTCGTGCAACTGCTCTGGAGCCGAGTTAGGAATTGAAGGTTTCCAATCCTATAAGTTGTATATTAAGCATTTGAAGCTGTTGCATTTCCCAGCGCCTTGGCTTCTCCCTTTCGTCATGCCTCTGCCCAGCACTTCAGTCCATCATTCATCACACCTCCCCCCTTCGTCACGCCCCTGTCGTTCGGTTGGTTGGGTGGACCTCTTACTGCGCCTCCACCTCTTGTCACACCTCTACTTCGCATTGCACCTTCGTTTGGTTGGTTGTTGCTTTCCTAGCGCCTCAGCATCTCCCTCTTGTCGCCTCCGCCAAGCGCCCCTGTCCACCATTCATCACGCCTCCCCTCTTTGTTGCGCCCATCTAACTCGGTTGGTTGTCGTAACTAGGTCTCCACCTCTTGTTGCACCCATGTTGTTGGTTGGTTGTTGCATTCCCGGCGCCCCAGTCTATTGTACGGATGGTTGTTGTGTGTTGTGTCATCACGCTGCTGTCCTCTGTGGGCCTACGCCTCTCACCTCTCATTCATGACAGCGCTCGGCATCGTCCACCGCTGTGAGATGACGACCATCTTCTTTATCGTGGTCGCCTTACTCGTCGATCACGATATGTACCGCCGAGCCGTCGGGAAGCGATACACGCCCGGCTTGGGGAAAATGATGCCCACGTCAGGTGGATGTTGCCTCCTCGCCATCATTGAGCCGGAGGAGACCAACGGGCGTCGTCGTCAGTTGAAGGGGAGGAGACATTGTCGTACACAGCCAGGAGGACAAGGAGGGATAGGATTTGATTGTCCAGGCAGTCCCATTCCTATTACTCTTGGGGGGGAGGGGACTTGCTTTCATGTGTACATTTCACACTGGTGTAAATTCTCACGCTTGCTTGCACTTGCTCGCACTTGCTCACACTTGCGCAAAGTTACACCACTTGAGCAAGTGTGAGCAAGTGTGGCAAAGTTACACACGTACGTGTGTAAAAAAATCTCAACCAAAATCTGTCCAAAAAAATCACCCCAATTTTTTGAATTGGCAGCTTTCCCGCAACCTCCCGAGACTATTGTTGGGAAGGTCAAATGAATGAGAGGGTCCCACATTGGGCATGGTATGGCAATCAGTATTGGCTGAGATATGATTGATTGTGGTTTACTTAAAGAAAAGGCACCCTTACTTAACAGAATTTCATTTTTAGTTTCAAAATACTTAAGCGGATTTCTAATTT
>JALLAZ010000354.1:0-16759 GCA_036939755.1 Stephanodiscus triporus
CGACATGGTCTGTGTCGTGTCGGCGACATGGCGCCGACATGTCGGCATGTCGGTCATTTTGGGGGGAAAAAATCCCCGACACGACACCGACATTACCAGCCATTGAATGGAGGAGACTATGGAGGGGGGGCGTAGTGACCAGAAGGAGGCATGGGGAAGCACAATAGCATCATTTTTGCAGGGGGCAAAGTTCAAAGGGAGGTAGAAAACTAAATAAATAGTTGAGATTAGGAAATAATTTTTTTCTCGGCCAGTATATTATTTAGTTAAACCCTGCCACTCCACCCTCAGTCAACCCCTTCCGCACAGGGTGGGGTGGCTATAAAAACTAAAATCCATGCCGCTGGATGACCGGCTCCACCATGGTGGTGTTGTTTGTTGGATGGTCACGCATAGCCAACCATACCTATTCCTATGTAAGAAATGTAGCTACTCTAAAATTATCAAAAATAAATGTTACTGAGTAGTTAGTTAGGCCACCTGGGCATCCGTGTCTCTTCCAGAAAAATTATCCATCTGCCCATTGGGCCCATCTATGATGGCAACCTTACGTGACTTCTTGTTTGCCCGTAGCCTCTCAATATCTCTCTTCCACCGGGACAGAAGACTCTTGATGGCATACCACTTGCAGACCTTGCCTGTCGCACCCCCTTCAGACGGAGGAGGATCGAACGAGGCATTGTGAGAGGGGAAGGATGGATGGAGGATGTGAGTATTTGGAGGTTCGCCAAAAATACATCTACTCCCCGGCATGCCAAATTGAAACACACAGGAACAAGTACAACAAAATATTTTATTATTCCTACGTAGATCTTAGTACATTCTTGACATCTGACCCGGCCAGCTAAAAAAGAGAGTTTTAGACCTTCGCACTTTGGTGTTTTGCCATTGCTTATGCCCCGGCTTAGGTAGTAGAGGGTCACCCATATCTGCGTACCAGGCTAGTGAGTGACTGTACTGTAACTACCTATCGGTAGGTACGTACAGGCACTACCTGGCACCCATAGGAAAAATGGCCTCGCCTGTTGCGGGATCTAAAAAACACTACTAGTTAAATTGAAGCAGTAGAGAACACTACATACCCCTGGGAGTTTTTTTATTCACTGTATATCTATCTACCCCCTATTCATCCCCACCCTCACCCCTCCCCTCTTCGAATGTCGGAACACAAGCCCAAACCCTGTCATTCAGAATAGCCATTGAATCTTTCATTCTTCTAAGTCTCAGCACAACATCATCCTTGCCGCCCAAGTCATGTTTTGTTGTCCCTCCCTCCTTCTTGACCTCTTTCACGTCAATGTCTATTATCTGTAAGCGCAATAACAACAAGCAGATAGCATGAGCAGCCAACATGGATTTATCGCCCATTGTGCCCCCCTCTAGTATTCTTTCTTTGTTTGCTTTTTTATGAATCGAATCAAGCTCGCTGGCAACGCTGTGTTCCCATTGAAGAAATATGTTAGCCAATCCGCCAGGAAGGAACAATTGATTCTACCTACATTCCATCCTGCTCTTTCCTTGCCTGCCAAATCCCGACAGTACAAACACAGGCTTCCGCATACCACCCTATTGTCAGTACGTTCTGGGTTTTCAAAGTATTCCTCCAATAAGACATGTTGACATCTCTGTGGCAACACGAGAATGACCAGAACATCAAATAGAGAGCTGAGCTGTTTTTGTTGGTCGGAGGTATTGGTCTCTCTCCTCACTCTTGAATATATCCTCACAAAGCACATGAACGACAGGTGGACTGTGTATCTGTTCTCTCCGGGCTCTAGAGTTTGATTCCGATCGACACGGCTGAATTCCTGAACAAGTGAGTACATCGATGGTGGAAACCTCAGATGATACAATTTATGGCAATTGGCTCTCAATAGCCTACACGTTGATTTCATCAAAGTAGCAACAGTATTTGACGAAGGTGGGGCGTGATCACTTGCAACATCGTTTATTTTTTGGGCAATAATATTAAATCCGGTCTTAACCCGACTGCGTATTAGCGGCATAATGCTAAAATGGAAGAAACCCAACGGCTGCGGCTACAGCGTGCAGCGGCGCAATGGCATGACGTCGTTGTCCCATTCAATTGCGCAACTGTGTTGTCTTGTTTGACGGCGTGACAGCATCGTCCCGTTCAACGGCGCGAAGGCGTTGTCCCGCATTGTCCCATTCGACGGCGTTGTCCCGTTCGTCGGCGCGAAGGCATTGTCCCGCGTTGTCCCGTTCGACGGCGTTGTCCCACATTGTCCTGTTCAGGTTATCCCGTTTGACAGCGTGACGGCGTTGTCCCGTTTGACGGTGTGACGGCGTTGTCCCATTCGACGGTGCGACGGTGCCGCATTGTCCCACGTTGTCCCGTTTGATGGCGTTGTCCCGCGTTGTCCCATTCGACGGCACGACAGCATTGTCCCATTCCATGGAGGCATTCGTCCTGTTCGATGGCAGCTCTGTCATTGGATGGTGTGGCACAATAGGCAACAAGAGGGCAACAAGCCGCTCAAAACCATGAAAATCACACCAGACATCATGGCAGGTCCCAAAGAGGGACTTGGTACAGCCGGGAAGGCGACACCGAGCGGCCAGGCTCATTCCTCATGATGGTGGAAGCTTAAGTCCAAGCGGATTTGGAATGGGGGGTTGGAGTCTTACCGATGCTGTACAAGACTGCATTTTTGGCGAAAACTACCATGGTGGGGCCCTAGCTTTAAGAGGAAGGTTTCGGCCGAAAATTGATTTTAGACCCCGCAGAGATTCCTGGTACAAACCTACATACGGGGAGGCCATTTTTCCTATGGGTGCCAGGTAGTGCCTGTACATACATACCTACCGAAGGTAGTTACCACAGTACCATACAGTCACTAGCCTGGTACATACGCAGGTATGGGTGGTAGAGGGTGCAGAACACAGTGCTAGTGCAGCACAATGACTGCTCCCGCCATTTTGTTTGGTATTATGGTGGAGTCCCATTCCTAAACCTTCCCCAACCAACCACCAACCCTCTCTCTTCACTCTTCACGCACCCGACGCCCTCCATTCTCTCTCGTCCGCGGTCATCAGTCATCGCTCTCGCCTCCTGGGGAAGAACAAATAATAATACCAAGGATATAAAGGCGCCGCTCACCTTATTCTCTGAGAGAATCATGACCACGCCAACAGCAGCAGCAACAGCAACAACAACAGCGCCATCGCCGGCGCCGGCAACAACTACGCGAGTATGCATCAAGAACCTCCACCCATCCTTCGACGAGACGAAACTCAAAAGTCATCTGCGAACCGCCCAACCGACCCTCCTTATCACGGATTGCAAGCTGCTCAAGACGAGTGATGGGCGGAGTCGTAAAATTGCCTTCGTCGGGTTCCAGACCCCGTCCCAGGCCGAGGCAGCTGTGTCGTACTTCGACAGGAGCTTCGCGGGCACGGCGCGATTGTCAGTCAGCTTGGCCTTCTCAACGAAGAAGAAGCCGCAACAGTCGGAGTATCGTCCTTGGTCGAAGCATAGCGTCGGATCTTCGAGGAATGAGAAATTGCAGCAACAAAAACAGCAACAACAGGAGAAGGAGCAACAGCGTCAGCAGGAAAAGAAAAATTACAAAGTAAAGCTCGATGGAGTAGCAGGAGAGGATGATAGCCTTCATGCAGGAGAATCCGATGAGGCCACACGCAAGCGAGAGGAATTTTTATCTGCCATGGGCATGGCTACATCTGGCAAGCAGGGGAGAATTTCCAAGTCGAAATTTTGGGCGAACGATGATGCCATCGCGGAGCCTGGCGCGGTTCAGACCAATGTTGCGCGTCCAGATGATGCGACCGATGAGGACAATAGTGATGCCGATAGTGACAGCAGCGTTGGCAGCAGCAACAGCTCGGACTCGGAAAGTGATGATGGTTTATTCGATGGCGTGGTAGCTAAAAAGGGAGAGAAGGAAAGGATTTCTTCTGACTTGGACTTTTTGAGGTCCAAGCAAGTTGAGGCAGATACCCTCGCAGATGAAAGCGACAATGAAGGCAATGAGGGCGACGATGGCAGTGATTCAAGTAGCGCCCCAGATGACTCTTCAAATGACAGTGACATTAGCAGAAGCAATAGGGAAGAAAATGGCAATGCAGACAAGTCCACTGGAGGAGAGAAGGTCGCGCTGCAAAGCCCTTCTGATGTCCCGGAGTCGTCCATCATTTCAGGGGAAGAGAAAGACTCAGAAGTCCCTCATCAACTCAACGGCACTCTCGTCGACCGCTTGTTTGTCAGGAACCTACCATTCACGACCACGGAAGAGGACCTGTTTGAAAAGTTCTCCGACTTCGGTCACGTAACATCCGTTCACATTCCCGTGGATGACTCTAAACGTAACAAGGGATATGCATTCATCAACTTTGAACGCAAGGACGATGCCAAGCTAGCAATGGATTCGATGGACGGGGAAGATTTTCAGGGCCGTTTGATTCACATCCTCCCCTCTAGGCCTGCCGTTGATCAAACGAATGGTGTCGATGGGAGG
Source organism: Stephanodiscus triporus (assembly GCA_036939755.1). Lineage (NCBI taxonomy): Eukaryota > Bacillariophyta > Thalassiosirophyceae > Thalassiosirales > Thalassiosiraceae > Stephanodiscus > Stephanodiscus triporus. The sequence goes on from JALLAZ010000354.1 coordinate 4,497, forward strand.
GATTTGACGTACAAGGATCGTCAGGACCTGGCTAGGCAGAAAGATGCAGAGAAATCGAGCAAGGGCTGGTCTTCCAGTTTTCTGCGTGGGGATGCCGTTGTCGATAACTTATCCGATCGTCTGGGGATATCTAAGGGTGATATTTTGAATGTCAAGGATGGAATCTCTTCGGGAAATGCGGCCGTGCGGCTGGCACTCGGCGAGACACATATCATTGCAGAGAATACAGCATTTTTTGAGGATCACGGTGTGGATGTGTCGGCACTTGAGACAAAATCGAACAAAAAAGATGGCGGCGGCGGTGCGCCAACACGCAGTAAGACGATGATCTTGGTGAAGAATCTTCCGTATGACACATCGCTGGAGGATTTAACGAAGGTGTTCCATGATATAGGGGGAGATGTGCCTCATAAAATTGTGCTCCCTCCATCAAAGAGCGCAGCTCTCGTGGAGTACGGCCATGCTACTGATGCCCGTCGTGCGTTCAGAAAACTGGCATACAAAAAATTCAAGCACGTTCCCTTGTACTTAGAGTGGGCACCTATGAAGGCGGAAGGCAAACAAATACCTCCGACAGAGGACATGAAAGTAGATGCTCCGGGTGACATTGTGGTGAAACCAGGATTTCTTGAAGATGATCCGTCCATGGAAACTGCTGATGCTGGAGCCTCTCTAACTGTTTACGTAAAAAACCTCAATTTTGCTACGAGTGAGGATCAATTGGAACAGGCTTTTACAAAAGCTGGCATCCAACCGCGTGCAGTCAAGATCCCTACGAAGGCTGCGCCAATGAAGAGACATGGTGCATCACTGGCGGCTGATTCCAGCGGTGGCAATAATGACGTGAGGCGGCTATCAATGGGTTTTGGATTTGTTGAATTCCAGTCGGAAGCAGAGGCACTCAAGGCCATGAAATCATTGCAAGGAAAGGTAGTTGACGGTCATGCATTAGAAATAAAACTGTCCACAAAGAGTCTCTCCTCGCCGAAAATACCTGCCGCCAACAAGCCATCCAATAGTACCAAAATCATGATTCGCAATGTACCCTTCGAAGCAACACGAACGGAACTTCTTCAACTATTTGGTTCGTTTGGCCAATTGAAAAAAGTACGACTTCCGAAAAAATTTGATGGATCACATCGTGGATTCGCATTCTGCGAGTTCGTCACAAGTAAGGAAGCCCAGAATGCCATGACTACATTATCCCGAACGCATTTGTATGGTAGGCACTTAGTCCTAGAGTGGGCAGAATCAGCAGATGAAGATGGACATGGAAATGCAGACGTGGATGCAATAAGGGAGAAGGCAAAGAGGGATGCAATGCGAGCAGGACTGGGTGGGGCTGGAAAGAAGGGAAAACATCTTAAGTTCTAAGAAGAATACTCTATTAAATAGCCTTGACCTCCTCCCAAAATACTTCGGTAGATATCGTACTCGAGAGTAGGTACATAAATCGTTAGCGGTATCGTTGTTGGATGTTGTATTTATCTTCTCTAGTATCATCTACGATACGTACTCTCTGGAGTAGAGAGGTATCTCTCTCTCTGGAGGTAATTTTATCTACATCATGGTCTACGATTTGCACAGTCGGGTAGGGATTGTTGTTGCTGATGATATGATGGGTGCTGTTGTCGAAGACAAGGACCAAGATGCCACGGAGAATGTTGGGATTTTGGGATTCGGATCTGGGGTTGGAGCAAATCCCGCCGAGGGACATTCCAAGTCGTCTGAGAGTACTCCTGCCATAAACTCGCCCATAGAACCACAAGAAGGTACGTCTCTGCCATGTCGAACAGAAGAAAGTAAGGATGGGGAAGCAAGAGAACACGAACCCGATGATGAGATGGAAGAATCATCCAGTGCCAAGGAGGACATGGAGATTGATGCAATCAAGGCTAGAGCGAATGAACAAGATGCACAAGACTCGGATGAGTCCGAACATGACAAAAACTCCACGGAGCGGAACAAGGGTCTGGGATTTAATCGGGAGCGGCGATCATCGAAGAGACAACGGGCATCCGCATCCAATAGATATTCGCCGGGGGAGGGAGGTGGACTAGCTTACAAAAAACCCAAAGCAAGCAACTTGAGAGCTACTTCTGGGCCTGGGGTTACGAGCAAAGATGCAGAAACGAAGGCGCAGCCGCAAGCCAATGGGGGCGGAGATAACACAAAGACCACTGTTGACAAAAACTTTCGCCACGATGTTGGGGGGGATGAAGGCTCTCCGGAAAAGTCGATCCGGGAGTGGTCAGAGCCGAGTTATCGCTGGATTGGTGATGGCGCGAATAACGATGCTACTGGATCATCGATAGAATATGAAGGGGTGGAAATTGATTTCACACATATGACGACAACCACCTGGACGCCCCGATCCCCCTTCGTTGTCCGTCGCGGAGATGCGGTCATGATAAGCAGCGATGACGCCCCATGGTATGATTCGAGACGAAAAAAATCGGAGGATATCCAAAATTCAATCCCTATTTACAATGATCCGGCCTCGAGAGGACCTGGCCTCGGTGCGCTCGATCCTTTTCTTGGCGTCGTTGAGAAGCTGTGGGAAGAAATAGAAGACTCATCAAATGTAGGTTCCAGACAGAAGAAGAAAAAAAGCAAGAACGTCAAACCAATCAGGTCGTCGTCGAGGATGATGATGCGAACACGCTGGTTTTTCAAGAAGGAAGACCTCGAAGGCATTAGGGGAAGTTTTGTAGTGGAGGGTGCCCGAAACGGAAGAAATGCCAAAGATGAGGTATTGGCGACAATGTCCTCACGGGACTTAGTATTGACAGACCAATCAGACGATAACGTCATTACTGCGATAATGGGGAAAGCCCGGGTAGTAAAAAGGAAACCAGTCGATCAGCCCATAGAGGAAGACGTGACAGATCTGAGTGGACGTTTTATTTGCAGGTACAACCTCACTTTTTGCCATGCCGATTCCTCGGGAAAGGATGCTATGACAGTGAAACTCTGTCCATGGACGGATGACATTGACACCTTCACCGATTTTGGGAATGTATCGAATCCTTTTGTTTCATCAGACCCCACAATGACCGATGATGACGGCCGCAACTTGGCAAGGAATGTTAACAATAACGTTGCGCCATTTTCTCCATCGTCATTTACCATGTCTCCAAGAAGAGGCGTATCGGAGGGAGGAACATTTTTGGGCAAGATAAGAATCGGTGATAATCACCAAGCGGACATCCCTCCGCAACTCGATTTGCAGCGTAAGATCAGCTTCCGTGGTTTGGCTAATCCTCCCTCACAGAGGATTCCGACATTGGTCTGGGATCCGGCCACCGACGAGGGAAATCACGTTGACGACTTCCTCGAGGAAGCTTGTATCCTTCTGGGCAATCGCCTGAGAACGATCGGGTTGGAACCATTTCACGTCGTGAATTATATCGGGTCGCTCGATTCGAAGGCGGAAGCGAAAACGCCACGAGAGATCGATATCCTCAGTCTCCTCACGGAGCTGCACGATTGCAGGGGAGACGCTCGCAAGGCAATCAAAAGGATAGAGGACAGGCCTGAAAGATTCATGACTATATGGAACAAGAACGACAGGGATAAGTTCGAAGCGAGCTATCGGATTTATAGAGATTCAATCAGGATGATCGCAAATACCGTCGGGGACTCCAAGAATTGTAAGGAGGTGGTCGACTATCAATACCGGTTCAAGTACTGCGAGAATTTTCGTCGGTTCATGAGGAAGAAGCGCGAGAAGGCCGAGGAAATCATGGCGACCGTCGAGGACCGGATGCTGAACGAAAAAATCAAGGAGGATGAGAAGAGGGGAGATAACGACGGCGACTCATCAAGCTCGGAAGAGGAGGGGAAGGTTTCCGCATCGACCACTGACGGCGTCGGCGCAGCGGGGAGCTCTCTGACGGCCGTGCCCGCGACCCGAGTGGGGCCAGTGAACAGCCGCGTTCGCGCGTGGTTCCGGACCGGCGGCGGCGGCGAGGACGCCGTGGGGGCCACGCAGCGACGACGGAACGTTGCGTGCGGCCTCCTGACGCAGGTGAGGGAGAGGGTCGGCGATGACGCATACGAGACGCTGGCAAGGAGCATTAAGGCGTGCTACAGTGGCAATCAGGCGGCGGAAAATGTGTTGCGGGAAGTGAAAAGCACCGCGGAGGATATCATGAAGTCCCATCCAGACCTTCTCGAGCGGTTCATGACTTTTCTCCCGAAAGAGGAGAAGAGATGGACACAAGATGTGTGCCACTACACAGGGACGACATCGAGGATGGCCTCCTAAGCTATAACAAATCTCTCAGATTAGATAGAGTACGTCATCATTTGAGCTAATCCTGCATGTTCTAGATCTTCAATCATGCTAGGAGCACTGAGAATCTCCTCATATCGAATTGCATATTCGATGGGAATCACCTAGATCTGTGCTCGTGCTTCTTCCTCTTTTTGCTCTTCCGCCGACCGCGGCTGGAATCAGAACTGTCATTGTCATCGCCACGACGACTATGCCGGGAGCCTCTCCCTCGCTTCTTTTCTTCTCTGTATCCTTCGTCGGGATCATCGTTCTTTTTTCCATTCCCATTCCTGTTGTCGTCGTCGTCGTCGTCGTCCGACGAGAGGGAGCCGACCGAACCGTCGCCATCACTGCTGTCGGTGGCATCATTCTTTCGTTTCCTCTTCCTTCTCTTGCGATCTCTCTTCCTGTGCTTCTTCCTCGACTTTTTCTTGCGGTGGCGTTTCCTGCTATCATCGCTGTCATTCCCGGAATCGTTGTTGTCGTCGTCGTGTACGCCTCCGTCGCCGCCCCCCCCCCCCGCCGCCCTAAGCGCCCCCACGTGCCCCGCCAATCCTGTAGATCGCGCGAGCTCCTCGTGCTCCGCCGACAGCGCCTTTCGCCTCCTCCTCGCCGCCTTCTCGCGATCGGACGCCACCTCACGACGATATGCCTCCTCGTCGTCCTCGGTGTAGGTTTTCTGGGAGGACAGCTTCTCCAGTTGCGCCGAGACGATCTTGTCGTAAGCCTTGTCGAGGAGTTCCCTCGTCTGGCGCTGCTTCGCCTCCCTAGCCTCTCGCTCCCGTGGATCCATGTTTGCGTCGATGCGCTCTGATAAGAGTGCCCGGCCGATGAGACCTTGGTTTGGGGTTGGTGTAGGCGGGGGCAGGGGTCGGATGTGGGGAGATTCCCCGCCCCCGCATTTTATCATCCGCAGGACGTCATGAACGTGACTGAAGCCCAAGTTCAGTCATGATCGAAAAAAGCGGAGACTCAGTGTGAACGGACACGACCCCCAAAAACAAGAACAAGAGAGGGTAGGGTAATATTTCAGATCCATAATCATAAGCGGCTGCCGCGAACGCCACAAACTCAGCAACATGCACTTCCACACTGCCGCCTCCATCATCGCCGCCGGATGCGTCGCTGTCCAAGCAGATGCGGACGCTATCGCAGCCACCAGCGCTGCCCATGCCGCAGCCATATCTTCTCCAATTGCCGATATTACCGACAGTAACAACAGACCACGCCGACTGCTCCAGGGGTTCAAGAGGCAAATAAAAAATGCATCCACCTTTACCCACAGGCATCAAAGCAAATCGGACGTCGGCATCTTTGCAAAGTCCGCTCCCCGCTTCCTGCAAGACTCCGATTACGAATACTACTGTCCGCGTGATACCTGCCCCGCCGAGCTGTGCGACTGCGCCGACTCCGGCGGCTCCCTCGAGGACTGCACGACCCAGCTCCAAAACGTCTGCAGGGCGGGCCAGCTGGGTGACTGCGTCTACGCGGCTTACGTGAAGGTTTACGAGGAGGTGTATTGCCCCTTCGTCTCGTGCGTCGACCAGGGCTTCCGCGAGGATCAGTGCGACTGCGCATTCTACGAGCTTTACTGCAACCGCATCAAGAGTGAGGAGTGCTCCGAGATCCTCGCCGCGGATGATGCCGATAACAAGCCCTTCTTCGGATGCGACGAGACTTCAGTCGCCGCTGTGTGCGACCAGGCCTCATATTGCAAGAACAAGGGAGATTTGCAGGGGTTGGATTTGGGATCATGGAAGGGCGCGGTGGCAACTGGTTTAATGAACAATTCAGGGGACAAGTTTGGAGGAGGAAGTGTCATGGCGGTCATGAGTTTGTTGTCCGCGATCTGGCTTATGGTAAGCATCTAGCATTATGTATCTTATGTTCGGGGGGACGAAGTTAGTGTAAGAAATTGGCGAATCAATCCTTGTGGCAAGACCATGCTTCAACAAATCTTAGAGGGTCTCGATATAATAATTGAGACATCAATAAATTTTTCTTCATGTTTTACTAGATAGAGATACACCTCATTCACTTCACAAAGGGAAAGCTAAATGCTAATGCTTCTACGCGCACAATACAGTAAGGTATCTACAACTTCAGAAAAACTACAATAATATCTTACTCTTGGGGCATGATAGTTGAGTTTGAGTGGAATATGACCTTCGGAGTGGCAGAAAAAAACACCACTCTCAGAAAAACCATTTCGCATCCCCCGTGGAAAAATTCCTAACTCAGGACGGAAAATATCACAGACGAGTCAATACAATTCATGTAATTTCTGCAGAAACTCACAGCCTTGCCCCACAGTGGAAGCTAAAGCAAGCATAATCAGCCAACCAAGGTGTTGTGTAATGAGCTACACAAGGCAATGAGAAGCTAAAACAACACGCATTGGCCAACCATGGTGTGATGTGTAATGGAGCTACACCAGCACTAGACAATTAGAATAGGTCCAAAGGATGAAGCTACTGCATCTGATGCAATTTAGACAGCAAGGATGCAGTTGCCACTGACACGACTGCACCAAAAAATAGCAGCTGCTGCAGCAGCTGCAGAGAAAATGGCAACATGGTGGCAGTGGTAAGCTTAGTAGGGCAGTACCACTTGCAGTGGCTGGGGCAGTAGAGAAAAGATGACAGCAAACAGGGGCGATTACAGCATCAGTGTCAGTGGCAATAAAGAAGTTGAGAAACAATTATGATGGTGGCAGTGGCAAGCAAGATCTGCACAACAACAATCACAACTCCCTAATCCCTATCCCTACATCTACCCCTACTACATACTACCTACTACTACTACTGTTTAATATTGATACACCATACACCAGTTAGGGAGTTTAAGTATGAATTTGATTATTATTCTGGTTTTTGCCTCAAGACAGGGGGTGCATAAAAATTCTGGCTCACAGTTTTAATTGGTCATCTCTTTGGTCTTTGGTCCCATGTAATGGGGTTTGCATAGTAGTACAGGTAGCAAAAAATGTTTTACTGTGACCGGAGTTCGTATTATTTTGATAGAGAAGAGTAAGAGTTTTCTTTTTCACATGTAAAAATGTGTACTTACTATATTAATTCATTTTTGACATCCTTGCTAAGAATTGGCTGTGTGTATCATAGAACATGGTAGTACACAAACACAACCAAGAAAATGGAAATGGAAATGGAAAGGGTTTTCAGCAAATTTGACAATACTTTGTTCCATGCAACTCACACAACTGAGAACCGAAGAAGGATGGGAAGAGATTAATTAAGTAGAAGCACTCAGGTGTGCCAGAAAGAAAAGGTAAGAGTCCTAAGCCTCCTTTACAATACAACTATCAACTGGCATCGCGCTGGATGGATTAATTTTGCATGATTCCAGATGTGGTTGTGCTCATTCTCATGTGTCACAATGTTTCGTCACGTGATCTCATGTGATTTTTTCACTCCGCCTGGGGTTGCGCCATTTTTTTTCTGCGCACCTCTCTGTCTCTGTCTCTGTCGAAATCTTTGATTTTGCGAAACCACCAACTGCAAAATTCACGCCTCATCAAAAACAACAAACAAAAAAGGTCGATTCCGCCAGGTTCTTCTTTCTTCTCCCCCACTTTCAACCGAATCGAGGTAAATCTACTTCCTTACAATTTGCTGTTGTTTTTTCTTTCCATGCAGTGTGGCAGAATCGTAGCTGTTCTCTGGCTGGTCATGCCTTCGGGAGTTGATTGTGTTGATGCCACTAACCCCAGCCATGATGCGGCTGACGCGGGTTGAAATACTCTCCCCTCCCCCCAATGCCGCGCGGTCGGTAATGTGGGGGGGGTGGGGGGGGTGTTGACGTTTAGGACTTTTTCTCACGGCATTTCTCCCAATTTCCGTTAGTTAGAGTAATCAAGAGATAGGAATTATCAATCATGCCAACTTCAGATTCATTCCAGGTTCGCGTCAAGATGTAAGTATTTTGACGCCGGCTAATAATTTATTTCGCCTGACCAAGATCCGAAGCAATCTAAAATCCTGTTTATTATCATTGCAGGGCTGTTAACGGAAGGTACCACTCGTGTATGCGGAGGTCTCTCCAATCCGTCGCCCTCTACGAAGCCAACCGATGGTGAGAACGTTCTGAGTGTCATTTCCCACTCTGCATTTGGCAATTGATGGTGCCCTCTGAATATGCTTTCTGATTCGTTTAAAGCCTCGCAGGTCGATACGCAAAACTTAGGCCATTCCAACGCAAGTGGGCTCTACTTGCCACAGCCGTTGATCTGCTGAAGACGCTTGATTTTCTAAATGAATACCAACGCCAAGAGATAATGTTCCGAACGAACTCGTCTAAGGAACCTTTGGCGCCCGATCTGGCTTGGTGAGGACAGCGTAAACTTGGCGTTGAAGAATTTAATGTTGTATCTTTTACCTAATTTCGTCAACTAACATTTTGAGACTTTGGTGTCAGGAGGAGGATGAAACTCATTACGAGAGAAATCGGTCAAACAATTTTGCCTCAGGCTGAAAAGCTGATCAAGGATAATAAGGGCAAAAGCCACGATGAGATTTGTGTACTGCTTTTGCAGAAACAGTTTGTGAGTTCTCAAAGAGTATACTTTCATTTTCGAGTACAATATCATTCTTCTTAAACTTCTCATCGAACAACAAACAGGATGAGAGCAAAGAGAGCAAGGCGACAATCGTGCCAGACGGGGCCTTGACGGCGGATCAGGAGAAAACCAAGCCATACTCTCCATTGTGGGAATACAATCACAACAATGTTTTCACTGTCTATCGCATCTACTACCGTGGAATCGTCGTGGATCCTAATATTTTCCCTCCAGTAGCTCCAAGAGAGGTGGAAGTGCCCGCCAAGAAAACTGAAGGAGCTGAACAAGTTGAAGCCAGCGATGTCGGGGGTAGCGCATCATCGCTTCTCGTCTCCGACTTGACCATCAACCCCCCCATAAAAGCAAAACCTGTCGAACTCTCCGATGAGGAGCGCAGGGCAATTCTCAAGGAGGTCAAAGATCATACCGAGCTACTAAGAGAGTTCGCGGGAGTCATCCCAGATGATGAGCTGGCCGCGCGCAAAAGGGCGCTCTACGCGGCGCTACCTCCAGTTCCACCACCCGCAGGAAAGAAACAAAAGAAAAACGCGAAAGTTGCCGCAGCAGCCAGTGATGCCGCTAAAAAGTCTTCGGCAATGGAGGAGGAAGATTGGGACGAGGTTGCTGTGTGATGTTGATTTGGTTGTCTTTATGAGTTAGATGAAACACGCAACGGTCATCACTCTCTGCATAGGAAAATATATTTACATCAAAGTCTTTGTGCGTATCGGTTGACAAATAATCAAGAAGAAAGATTTTTGTTCAGTCCTCTTTTCTATTATATGTATTTGAACGCTGACGGTTGCACCCATGGGGGACTCTTCTTCCTAAAGTTTAGTCGTATTCATCATACTCATCGTATTCATCATCGTACTCATCCTCATCTCCCAGCGTCGGTGTGTCGGCATTGGCACTCGCTGACGGCGAAGCATCTCCCACGTTCGCCGCAGCGCCTCCGTCTGCATCCTCCGCCGCCGTGCACGCTTCTGACTTATCCTCGTCCGCCGGTTCCTCCTCGCCGGTGGCCCCGCCGTCCTTTTCGTCCCCGTTGACATCCTCCCCCTTCTCGCCCGGCCCGCCGCTCCCCAGCTTCAATCCCCTCTCCAACAGCTCCGGGCTGAGGGTCGCGCTCATGCGACTCGGCAGGTACAGCCCGTACGCGTCAAGCTTACTCGTCACCTTTTTGCAAAATTTCTTCGTCTCGGGAAGCAGCTCCTCGGCGTAGAATTCGCACCACTGCCTAACCAGGGCCTCGTCGTCCACGGACGGGGACGGCTGCTTCAACTCCCGCCGGAGCGCCGTTGCCACGGCCGAGACGAGTCCCATGAGGTCGGCCGCAACGCGCTCGACGCACATGGCCGTGGATTCCGAGTCCTCCCCGTCGTGCAGGGAGCACGCGAGTCCCGCCTTGAGGACCATCTGGGCGAATTTGAGATGCTCCTCGCACAGGGGCGGATTCTTGGGCTTCGAGCCAGCCGCGGCCACGGACTTGGAACGTCCTCCGCCCTTCTTGGACGGGGGAGGTACGGACGCGGAGGACGAGGACGGCGAGATTTCGTTGAAGATGCCGCCGAAGGTCTGGGCGCGGGTAAGGACGTAGTGGGCGTATCGGGATAGGAACGCGCGATATCCATGGGTTTCCGGCTGGATGGGCGAGTGGGGGGGGGGGGGGGGGGGGGGGGGGGGGGGGGGGGGGTGAAAGAGAGATCGAATGCGATTTTTGCGGAGAAATAAAAAAGGGACGTGAGAGATATTACGTGAGCATTGTCGAATCCTTGCATTTTTTCGGACCATTATATCGCCGGGGAGGGAGAGAGAAAACAGGGACCCGCACGGGGGGGAGGGACGAAAGACAACACGAAAAATAAAACTCACGTCGTCGTCCACCCCGATCAGCACCTTGCTGTCGAAGTACCTCGTCCCGCCCCGTCCGCCGCTCGACCTCTTGGGATCCTTCGTCTTCCTCAACGCCCTCAGCCTCTGCTTCAATGCCTCCTGATGCTCCGGTCCTCCATCGACCGAGAAGCGATGGAGGACATAAACGCTCTTGAGCTTCGTCCGCACGTCCTTCTCTGCCATCTTGTTCCATAGCTTCCTCAACACCGCGTCGTATATGTCGTACTTTCCCGATATCTGGTACGTGACGCCCACGAGTCGCTCGACGTGCTTGCTCTTGACGGGGGCGTCGTCCGGCCTCGTCGCCTTGAGCATGACCTGCTCGAGCTCCGAGGACGTGAGTCCCTTCATCTCGCGGTACACGTTCGTCGTCAGCTGCGCCGTCCTCTCCTGCGCCGCCCTCGTGGCGGTGAGGACCGTGTCCTTAACCGCGTTCGGATCGGGCATGCGATCGCGTATCGCCGAGAGGCCGCGGGTGAAGGTGGAGGGGGGGGGAGGACCGCGCCTCTTGTACGCGACCACGCGACCCTCGGAGCCGCCGCCGGAGCCGCCGCGACGACGGGAGGGGGACGACGGCGGACCGCCCCTGCCTCCCCCACGGGAGGAGGAGGAGGAGGAGGGGGGGGGGGAGGAGCCGCCGCGACGGGGGGGACGATCGTCGTCGTAGTCGTAGTCGTCGCCCCCGTCGCGATCGACCGGCCGACGTCCGCCGCTCCCGCGCCCCCCTCGTCCGGAGGAGGACGGAGGACGGGTGGGGGGACCACCGTCGCGACGGACGCGACCGCCGCCACGGCCGGACGACGACGGGGCGCGTCCGCGGGGCGCGCGCCGGCGGTCGTCGTACTCGTCGGCCGTCGCGTCGTCGTAGTCGTCCGCGGCGTCGTCGTCGTCGTCGTCGTCGTCGACGTCGAATCCGTCGTAGTGAACGTCGACGTCGACGTCCTCGTCCTCGTCGTCGACGTCGTCGATCGGATCGCGCCCACCACTTCCGCGTCGTCCCGAAGACGACAGCCCTCCGCGACCGCGCGACGACGACGAGGACGACGAGGACGACGACGATCGTCGCGGCGACGCGGACGACGACGACGACGACCGACCGGGACCGGAGGAGGAGCGCGCTGCCAGCGACAACTCCGTCGCCGTCCCGAGAGCCAGCAGTAGGAGGGCTATTCTCATCCTTTTTCTTCTTCTTTACCCGGTCTGGACTGTGTTGTATTCTTCCGATGGGCGGGAGGAGGATGGAGTAGGAGGCGAGGGTCGGTGGAGGAGATGATGATGTGCCTTCTAGAGATCCGCCGGATCGAGTCCCTCGCGTCGAAAAAAACTCACGATATCTCTCTCTGAGGACATCAACACGTGGAAGTCGAAGTCTCCTCTACGTTGCGTACCGTATAACACGCTGCATAAGCATAACGCGGCACAAGAGAATTGCAAGAAAGGCGGATCGTAGATACATACCCAATTCTCATTTCTAACTAATTCCTACACATGTCCATAATTAGAATGACACAG
>JALLAZ010000355.1:0-16658 GCA_036939755.1 Stephanodiscus triporus
CGATAGGTCTGTTGGTTTTGTTGTGCGTTTGTCGCTCAGAAACTTCTTTTATGTTTCGTGGATGGTGGTAGGTAGGTAAAATATCTACCTACTCTCTCTACATGATGAAGTTCCGGGTTCCGGGGAGGAGGATCAGGGCAACACAAACATGAGGGCGGGGCGGCTATCGTACTGGCAGGTAGGGGCAGGGGACAGGGGACGCCCCCAGGTGAGACAATGACGAGAGCACCGCGGCCTCCGCACGAAGTATTCGTCCGACTATGACAAAAAATCAACAAAGGCTGATAATCGCGTCGACCATATGGTAGGAAGAAACGGAATAATAATTTTACGCAATCGAGGCTGGAACTCAGTCGCGCCGTCACTCGATCTTCTGCGCAATCGCACAACGATGTCACACGGGGGGGGGGGTGCATCACAACACTCGACGCACGACGTCGGCCGATCCGAGACTGGCACGTCATCGCCGCGCCCGCCGACTCTCGTCCAACGAATACTCGCCCTGGATAGGTCGTCGGAGTTGGCACGGCAATACACGCCGTTGATTCTGTTTCATCCGGACGAAACGCCACACGACGTAAAAAATGGCGTTCCGCGCACCACCGGCGATTCGTCCTCGTACGTGGCGGTGGGACACGCGCATAAATCGCTGGTCGATTCCACGTTGATCCATTGCGAGGACGACGACGGCGTGCCAATCTTCGTGAGGGATAGGCTGCCGAATAGATTCGGGATCATGACCGACGTGCTGCGGTTGTCCGTGGATTCGCAAATCCGAGACGATGCGAGGGAATTTCGATCGCGCGATGGTGATTCGGAATACAACGGATGCCCATACGACCGCCCGGAGCTATTTCGAAAGCGCACGATCGCGTTCGCGCACGTCACCGACCATTTGCTGTCGACCGGAATAATATCGCACAAACACTCGGATATGTACCCGATCTATCCGTTCGCGGGAGGCGAGGATACTGCCGTGAACGAGAAAACCGTGCTCGCGCATGTCAATCGAAGCACGGCCCCTTACCTTGGCATCGACAGCGTCGGCGTTCATTTGAACTGCTATGTTTGCCACCGCGAGGGAGAACATCGTGGAGCAACGGGCTCGCCTGTCAACGCCAAGAAAATAGGAGGCGTGTGGCTAGCAAAACGTTCACCAACAAAGTCGCACCATCCGAACTACTGGGATTCTACAGTGGCGGGCGGTCAGCCGGCCGGCCTTTCCCTAATAGACAATATCGTGAAGGAAGCGCAGGAAGAAGCCGGCGTGCCATCGAAGTGGATACAGGAAGAATCCTCCGTCACCTCGGATACAAAATTTTCAGACCATACAAATGATCCTCTGACAATCACCACCGCCAAGCCAGATGGGACCTGCATGAAGCGTTCGATGTACTACAGCTGTGATCTGCAAGTGCCGCACGGCTGGACCCCCACTCCCGTTGACGGAGAAGTATCAGAATTCCGGCTGTATTCCATGAAGGAGCTGGAGGAGGAACTGCGCCATGGTGACAGTGTACGACCGGCGATTCGGGCAGTTCTTTTGGATTTTATGATCAGGCATGATGCATTGGGGAGAGATGAGAAAGTATGCAATTTGAGAGATGCCATGCGGCGGGAACGACTTCTATTGTGGTAGCTCGTTGAAATGGAGTTGAGGGCAAACGGCTGCGGTCTGACTCTGCCAGCTGAAACCCACTGTACTAATGTGTAACATGTAGATCCGTAAAGATTATTTTACTTGTTTTGTGGGACATGTTTATCCACTCTAGTAGAGTCTGCGTTGCAGCATGTTTTAAGGTTATTATTTATGCATCGTCCGTCCGCGCCTTCTTCGCAACGCTCACCGGAGTGGTGGGGGAGTAGCAAACGGCATCGCCATCCGCGTCGTCTTTGGGGGCGGCGCTACCATCTTGCTCGTCATCCGACTCTCCCAAGTCGATCACGGCCGGGTCCTGACCGTCATCGAGGCCAATTCCATCTTCTCTCTCTTTTGACATGCCATGCAATTCGATGTGGGAATCATTCGCAACGACGTCTCCCGCGTCCTCTAGATTGTCATCAAGATCAATTTCGTTCACGTCGTCTGCAGGAACATTATTTTTCACGCCGAGGTGCATAACTGCCAGCGGAATTAAAGGCTGCGACTTACGCGGTGGCTGCATGTGGAATGAAGGTGTATGGTGTTGCGATGCGCCAGCGTATGGGACCGTTATGCAATGCTCCAATCCGAGGATTTCTAGTAACGTATCAGTCTGGGGATTCCCCATCATTGGCGGAGGAGGGCCGCCTGACCGCAAGCCCGACGCGGGATCGAATGGAGGTACGGTCGAGACAAAGTTTTGGGGGATGGCCAGTGGATTCATTCCGGGAGAGCCGTCGCCTGCGCTTCCCTTTAATCTATCCACGACGTTTTTTATTTCCGCCTCGGTGATGGGTTCGTCATCCCCTTTGACGACTACCACATTCCGCGTGCATTTGGTCCATCCATGAGTGCGACGCAGCATCGCCAACCAGGATGCATCGTACTCTAGCCATGTCTCATTACAATCTCCTTCCGTTAACAATTCCGACTCGATCCCTTTGCCGTTCTCCACCACCTCGGAGGACGATGGCTCGAGATAAGTAATTTGAATATGTCGACGTCTTGGCAAGCACTTGTCGAGTGATAGGAATCTCGTCATTTGTTCGGTCAACGTTTCCATGTTGGAAGATGCCGGACATATGCCATCATTAGATTCCAAAGCAATAAATTCCGTGGTGGCATTATCTTCCACGGGTTCTATCCGTTCCTCCGATTTACCGTCCACTTCATTCGCCTTCGTGCGCGTCCAAGAAAAAAAAGACGCATCATATTTAGTTCCATTCCCCGACTCGTTCGCGCTCTCGTGTCGCACCAAGGCCTCGAACTTGACGTGTAAGTGGGCCGCAAACCAGTACCTCGGTCTCAACGCGCTCAGCAAATCCTCGCTCGCCGGACTCCCCAGTTCGCCCTTCTCGATATCCTGCCTGAAGAATGGCTTCCGCTGGAGCAGCTGCGACATATCACCGTGGTACGCGATGCCCCTCGGCCAATCGTGCGATATCATTATGTCGATCGCTTGCCGTTCTCGTCGTCGGGCGGAGGCCATCCCTAGCAGGCGCTTGACATCCACCTCCCGGGTGTGATACACGCTCCTCAGGCTATCCGAATTGTACGGCGGGGTCTCGTACCTGCCCAGCCTGTAATGTCGCGGATTGTATATCCCCGAGATTCCCGCGATTCGGAGCGTGGAAACGACGGCGCCCCCCGCCGCCCTCTTGCGCAGGTTGACGACGCCCGCGGCTCCCAGGTAATATATGTTCGGGGCAAGCCATCCCCCGTAGTGCAGCTCCTGGAGGTAATTCGACGCCTCGTGATTCCCCCCGATCACTATCGTGAGTATCGGCGCGACCTTCCGCCCGGAGTAGTAGGCGTGGAAGTCGCCCATCGCCTTGTACTTCGGCGGGACGTTGAGCGAGTGCAGGTCGTCGGCATTGCGCAGTGTCTGGACGTCGCCGCAGCAAAGCAGGACGTCGATATCGCCCACGCCCCTCCTCCGCTCCGTCCCGAGGTTCGGATCGTCGTTCGAACGATCGCGCTCCTCCCGAGTCCGGCGGTACGACTCGAGGGCGTCGTATATGGAATCAAGCTCCCCGTGACTGCACCCCTGTACGGCCACGGCGAAGGACGTCGGGGTGGGGGAGCCCGTGGTCCCTATGTAGTGCGCGTGGTCTTGACCCCCCCCCCCTCCTCCCCCCCGGCCGCTCTGGGATGGAGGATGCCACCTTCCGCCGCCGCCGCCGCCGCCGCCGCCGCCTCGTCCACGATGATTGTTATTGCGACGTCCCCGGTCGCCACCCCACCTGCCGCCGCGACCTCCTCGGCCGCCGCGACCCCCCCGAGCTTCTCGACCGACCATGCCGACGCCACGATTCGTGTACATGATGTCTATGTGTAAGTAAACTCTCGTAATGATGCCAGTATCGCTAACGTCGCTTTTTGGCGGTGAATTAGATATTTAATGGCGGGAGAGGACATTATTACTACTCCACCTCTTTGGAGGAACTTGATATTGACGCAAGCCTATGCTTTCTTCTTTCTCGAAATTGGCGAGAAGAAAGCGCCGAAAAGAGATCGTACCGAGTTAATCAGTTTTTACCCCTAATTCGCACAAACAACAAATAATATTGAAGTGCATCATGCACTCACCAGATGATACTATATCTCCTGGTGGCGGGGAAACGAGTGGCATGTGTTATTAGAGGACAACTCGCTTGGCATTGCTATTCTCTCTAGAGGTGTCGATCAAAGCAAACGAGGGTCGAAAAAAGATGTGGCGCACAGGTCTCGGTGAAGATAGAAGCACAGTCAAAAGCCGCAGATCTTGTGATTCTGCATTGATGTCGCACTCGTATACAGATTGCGTACTCGACGGTATGGACAACGTCCGCGACGATACGGAGAGCATTCGTGAAGATGTCGATTGCGTCCGCGACGAAGGAACGACGATGGACGGTCCTGGAAACAAATTGATGAAGTTTGATGAAATGATGAACCGGATCAAAGTCGAGCGCAGGAAAATAGCTACTCCAGAAGTCTCGTCGATGGCGGAGAAGAGGACTCCATCGTCGAACCGGAGTACTACGTCGTTGGAGAGGAGGACTCCATCGCCAGCCTACTCTTTTGCGAGTAGAGCCATGGAGCTTAAAATGTCCGATGGAGTACCAGCGAGATCTAACAGACGTTTACAATCAAGTACATCAACACTTGGATTGTCAACGCCCAGAAGACAAAATCATGATTATAGGCCGTGGAGCGCTAGCAATACCTCGTTGCGATCATCTTCGCCTGCGCGATCGCCATCTCTTCTGTGTCCAACAATTTCCCACCAAGAAGGCTTCAAAGACCAAGTCAACAAGTTTCATACTAGTCTAGTTACTGCTCACGACACAATCACAACGCTTGAGAGGGATGTGGATAATCTCAAGCGGAGTGTTTATGAGAAAGATGAATCTATCTTGTCCCTTAATGACACCATCAGGACGCTAAAGAGGGATATGGGCACTCTCAGTCGGAGGGTGAATGAGAAAGACGACTTAATCTCATCCCTTAATTGCACCTTAAAGAGGATGAGTGATGAAGTGGGCAAGTTGGAAGTGGAGAGAGAAGCTATTCTCGAAGAGAAAGACGCCAACTCCAGGAGACATGTTAAAGAGCTCGAGAACTTCGATACAATGATCGCAGCGATTCAGGATGAGAAGAAGAAGTCGGTTAACGGCATCAAAGAAAAGGAAGCAATGATAGAAAATTTGCGGCTTGAAATTCAGCGCCTCAACGAAGAACTCGAGGACGGGTCCATTGTCAGGTCCCAAGCGTTGAAGGCAGAGGAGACTGCAAAGAAGTTACAGGAAGAGCTCGACAAGTCGAAAGCAAATGATTCATCTAGTACGAAAGCAATCGTTGATTTGGAGAACCGCCTGAAGGAGAAGTCGGAGGAACTCGACAGAAGACTAGCAGAAAAGGACAAGAAGATTGCGACCTTGCAGTCTGAGCTTTTGACATTGCAGCAGATGCCAGAACTTTTGAAGGACAAGTCATCAAAATTGGATGAGTCGAACCAGCTAAATGCAGAGCTCTCGGATAAGGTGAAGAATATCGAAAAGCATCTCGAGAATGCTGAATTAGTGGTTGGGAAGAAGGACACAGAAATTAAACAATTGAAGTCCACAATTCTCGAGTCAGACGCTCGAGAAAAGGTTCTACAAAAAGAGCTCAAGCACCAACGAGAGCGATTTGAGAGATATGAAGAAAATTGCGCAGCAGAGCAAGAGACTGTATTTGCTTTGGAGCGAGCGATTGAAGAACTTGAGGGTGCACACGGCGAACGCACTGAAGAGATTACTCGGCTGCAAGCGGAAAACCACAGTCTCTCCACGACCCTTGCCGAGGCAGGAGTATACATGGAAATGTATCAGAACGACCTGAAAGAATCGAGTAAACTCAAGGGAATGGTAGGAGAATTGCAAGAAACGAACGATGATCTTGGTCAGCGTCTTAACGATAAGGAAGAGGTGATTGGAAAGTTAGAGAGTCACCTTGCACTGATTGAAAAACAATTAGAATTGAGAATCACATCATTGAAGGAGTTGGAGGTCATCAACGCCGATCTTCGTCAGCAACTTCAGAATAAAGATGTCGAGATGGAAGCGTTTCAGAGTCGTATTGCAACCATCGAAAATCAGGTAATGTCAAACGCCACATCATCACATGAGGCCATACTGAAACTTTCGAGTACAGTTGCCGATAAAGAAAATCTCATCGCCCAACTACAAGGGGGGACGTCATCCGCGAAAGAGTTTAATGACCTTTGTCAGCAACTTCAGAATAAAGATGACGATATTGATAAGTTACAAGCTCAAGTCAGAACGGTTGCCGCATCATCGAAGGAAGCAATAACGAAACTCAAGAGCCTCGTTTCTCAAAAAGAAGAAGTAATTCTCCAGTTACAAGGGGAACTTTATACCAAACCAAATCAACTGTCTCAAGAAACTGCATTTGATTCTGAAGAGGACAATGAGCTGAAGTCAGAGTTGGCCTACGTGAAGGAAAAGCTCACTGAGAGGGATGAAGAATTAGTTGAATCTAGGAAAAGTATCGCTGAGGCACAAAAGATGATCTTTCGACTTATGAACACGGTTCAAGAAATGCGCAAGGTACCAATGAAGGCCTTTGTCGACTCGTTGATTGTCGCGCAAACGGAGAGTAGCCAATCCGATTCTGTTGGTCTACCTGGTTCAGATCCGAGCCTTGAAATGTGAAGGGGTATCAGCCAGCCATAAATTAAGTGTAAAATGATTCAATATTGACACAACAGCTAGAGTCCTTGGACACCTCATGAACACTCAAGGTCCAGACAGAACCTCCAGCCGTTTTGGTTGTGTCTGTAGACCCCATTGTATAAATGTTTCCATTCGAGTCTGGTCAATGCCAAATTCATAGCATATTTCAGCAATAGGCGCGGTACCCTCCAGACAGCCAGACCGCAAGAGTTCATGGTAAAGTGACTCCTGACACGATTCTGGTTTGCTCCCATTGTTGAGGTCTAGGGAAGGCTCGATGGCAACCAAATAATCCTTCACCTCGACGATGACGTTGTTCGCGATTAACCAAACTGCCATAGAGTACACGAGTTCTTCCGGTGAGCCAGAATCCATCGTGCCAGCACCACCCCGGTAAGGTGGTGCATTCAAATGCATTTGGTTGACAGCTGCGCTGGACGGCCATCTATTTTCTCCATATAGGTCGTCCCGGGGGGATGATTGACTGTGGGTCGCACGCGCATCCACCCCGCTCAGCGAGCGAATGGCATCTCCCAATGTTGGCGACGAGGAAGATCCGGTTTCCGCCTTCGTTGTCAAGGCGCTCACGATGACGAAAATGTGCGGAGCTCCGGTGGTGACGGTCCTCGTCGCGCCCCTCCTCCTCCGCGTGACGTCGTCGGCGTTTCCCTCATCGGCGCCGTAGTCTCCTCCCCCCCAGTGGAAGGCGTGGTTCTGACTCCGGATGCCGAACGCCTGCCAGAACGGCAGAGCCAAGTGCGCCATCCTCGTCACAACGCCCCCTGCGCATGCGTATCGATTCTTGAGAAGCACGGGCATCGCGGCCACGCACGTCCCGGAGTGGACGAGCCAGTTCGCGACGTCCACGACGCGCGGCAGCGACAGGCCGGAGTCCCACGCGACTTCGTGGAGGGACTTGCGCGGGTGCACGTGGGGGAGGACGCGGCGCAGGGATTGCGAGGTCGAGTGGGACGCAGTCGTGTCGTTCGCGCAGCCGTGAGTTTCGTCCGTCAGGCACTCGAGGACTTCCGAGGGGGACGAGACGGGGAACAGCAGCGTTTGGTACGGCCGTACGTCCTCCGCGGCCCCCCGTTGGCGCGTGGGACGAGACGAGTCGTCGTGCACCGACTCGATTTCGACCGCGATGTGCCGATTGACGTAAACGACTCCCCCGCTTGCAGTCGAACGGGACAACGTCGACGCGTTGCTCGTCGACGTGGACGATAGACAGTGGAATACGCTCGCGAGTTCCCTGGCGAGGTTGCCGTGCTGATCCCTCCCCTCGAAATCGTCGTCAATCCGACGACGATCGTCGACGGGGGGGGGAGTGGCCGCGAGCATGATGTCGATCAGGTCCTGGACGTATTCCCTCCTCCGCGTTCGCGTCATCGCGGGCGGATCGACCTCGTCGTCGGTCAGGACGCTCGACGTCGAACGCGACTTGAATTCCTTCGCATTCGCGGCGCCGGATGAGGAGGGGGGGGGAGGCGTCGCCGCTCCCTTCTCCCTGGGGGATTGGGTGGGAGGTGGCCCGGGTATGCCGTTGTTGTCACCCTTCTTCGGGCCGGCGGCCTCCGACGTCCCCCCGAGGAGGTTGGCGGCCCCCGCGCCATCGCCGCATCCGGCGGGGAGGCCGACGATGTCCCGACCGACCCCGACCTCGTACTCCCTCCTCATCCGAAGGAGCATGCCGCACTGTCGCGACACGTACCCGCACCGCATCTCCTCCCTGGTGAAGACGCGACACAGCCGGGCGAGGTTGCGATGCACTCGCGAGATGACGTCGAAGGTCGCGTCCTCCCCGGATCGACGATGGCGCCGCATCGTCGTCGTGGTCGTCGTCGTCGACCGCGAACGCTCTCGCGTAGTCTGCGATGGGACGTCTCCCCCGACGACGACGTCGTCGTCGTCGTCGTGCGACGGCGGGGCCACTGGCGCGAGCGCCACTATCGCGCTGAAAAGGACCAGGGGACGATCGGACGACGATCCTCCCCATCCCTCCCCGACGGTCGTGGGGTGGTGGTGGTGGTGGTGGTGGTGGTGGTGCGAATCGAACAGCTCCGCCCTACAGCAGAACGTCGTACCGCCGATCCTGAGACTCAGGGGCTGTCCGCACAGCGGTCGCTTGGGACGGAAGAGCTTCGACACAACGCGCGCCGGCAGGTCGAAGAATAGGTCGATCCCTCCCCCTCCTCCCCCCCCCCCGCCATCCGCGCCGCCGACCATCGCGGACGTGGGGTCGCGTTCGCCTCCGCCGCCGCCGTTTCCGCGCGACTTCTTCTTCTCGGACGTCGTCGCCTGCGCGTTGTTGTTGTTGTTGTTGTTGTTGTTGTTGTTGCCGTTGTTGTTGATGACGATGATTCCGTGCGAATGTCGCCTCTCGGACATCTTGGAACTTTGCTGCTGCTGATGCTGCTGCCGTCCGTGCGCCTCGTCGTCGATCAGCTCCGGCGCGCCTCCGTCGACGGAGGAAGGATGGGAGGAGGACGGGGGGGACGACGACAGAAAGATGGGGGGGGGGGATGCGGGGTATCGGAAGACCAGCCTCGCGCCCTTCCCGACCTCTTCCATCACCAGGCCGATCCCGAGGACGCCCAGGCGTCGGGATGGTGAGGATTTCGACGGGACGCGGACATTTCGTTCCGCGGAGGCCATAGAGATTATTACTCTTATTTTTTGCCAACAGGCGCCACAAAAAGTGATCTCTTGCTTGGCGCCATCCATCTCCCCATCTCGGATCAAGATGCCTATCTCTGTGTGGCCAAATCCAGTCTGTCTTCTCCCCCACCACCCGAGCCCCACGACACCCCACCACGTAAAGGGCAAAATGCAGGACTGCGAAAATTCAAGACTCAGGCCCGATCTTCGTCGAGAACCCAGCGAACGACGACGAGAAGGGCGTCATTTTCATCCAATTGCACTCGCGATCGAACGTGATTTTCCCGACGCAATCATCCTCTTGAACATATAAATCATGGCGCTCCAATTAGGCCTTCGTAGGGGTTTGACCTCCTCCATCACCAGAGCGACGACGCAATACAACGCGCCGCTATTCGTCGTCGGCGGCGGAGGCGTCTCGTCGCATATGACGAGGTGGAAGAGCACGGACGTCGGGGACGTCATCGGCATCGATTTGGGCACCACGAACTCTTGCGTGGCAATCATGGTGAGTTAGTCCTTGGCTGGATGGCAGGAGCGATGCGGGGGGGGGGGTTGGGGGGCGGAGAATGAAAGAAAAAAGACGCCTGCTTACTCACACTACGAAATTCGATTTGTCATCCGTAAAAAAACTAACAGGAAGGACGCAACGCCCGCGTCATCGAAAACTCCGAGGGAGCGCGAACGACGCCCTCCGTCGTGGCGATAACCGACGACGGCACCCGCCTCGTTGGTATGGCCGCCAAGCGGCAGGCGGTCACCAATCCCGAGAACACCTTCTACGCCGTCAAGCGACTGATCGGGAGGTCGTTCAGCGACAAGGAGGTCAAGAACATCCAGGGACTCGTGCCGTACAACATAGTGAGGAGCAGCAACAACGACGACGCTTGGGTGGAGGCGAGGGGGGAGAAGTTCAGTCCGAGCCAGATCGGGAGCATGGTCCTCGGGAAGATGAAAGAGACCGCCGAGGGATTCCTGGGACGGGACGTCAGCAAGGCGGTGATCACCGTCCCCGCCTACTTCAACGACTCGCAACGGCAGGCCACGAAGGACGCCGGCAAGATCGCGGGCCTCGACGTGCTCCGCATTATCAACGAGCCCACCGCGGCCGCGCTCGCGTACGGCATGGACAAGGCCGACGGGAAGACGATAGCGGTCTTCGACCTTGGCGGCGGCACCTTCGATGTGTCCATCCTCGAAATCTCGGGTGGGGTCTTCGAGGTCAAGGCCACGAACGGCAACACCATGCTGGGGGGGGAGGACTTCGACGAATTGCTCCTCGAGCACCTGCTGAAATCCTTCAAGCAGCAGTCGGGAATTGACCTGAAGGGGGACAGCCTCGCCATGCAGCGCCTGCGGGAGGCGGCCGAGAAGGCCAAGCGCGAGCTGGACGGTTTGGCGCAGACGGACGTGTCGCTGCCCTTCATCACGGCCGATTCCACCGGCCCGAAGCACCTGAACATTAAGGTCACGAAGGCGCAGTTCGAGAACATGGTGTCGGACTTAATCGAAAAGACCGTCGATCCGTGCCAGAAGTGCATAAAGGACGCGGACGTGACGAAGGCGGAGATACACGAGGTGATACTCGTAGGGGGCATGACGCGCATGCCCAAGGTCCAGGAGACGGTCGAGGCGTTCTTCGGGAAGAAGCCGTCGCGAGGCGTGAACCCCGACGAGGTGGTGGCGATGGGCGCGGCCATCCAGGGCGGCGTGCTCAAGGGCGACGTCAAGGACATCCTCCTCCTTGACGTCACGCCCCTGTCTCTAGGGATCGAGACGCTCGGGGGCGTGATGACGAAACTAATCCCGCGGAATACCACCATCCCGACGAAGAAGCAGCAGACTTTCTCGACTGCCGTGGACAATCAGCCGCAGGTGCAGATCAAGGTCATGCAGGGAGAGCGAGAGATGGCGGCCGATAACAAGAACCTTGGAGAGTTCGACCTCGTCGGGATCCCCGCCGCTCCCCGTGGCGTGCCCCAGATCGAGGTCTCGTTTGACATCGACGCCGACGGCATCCTGAACGTTTCCGCCAAGGATAAGGGCACCGGAAAGGAGCAGAACATCATCATCAAATCCTGCGGGGGACTGTCCGACGACGACATCGAACGCATGGTCCGCGACGCCGAGATCAACGCCGAGTCTGACGCCAAGAGGAAGCAGGTGATCGAGTCGAAGAATGAGATCGATTCCCTGATTTATAGCACGGACAAGAGTCTGAAGGAGCATTCGGACAAGCTCGACGACGCGACGAAGAAGGAGGTCGAGAAGGCCATCGAGGAGGCTCGGATGGTCAAGGACAGCGACGATCTGGACGACCTGAAGGCGAAGACGGCGGCGCTGAGCGAATCGAGTATGAAGATAGGACAGGCGATATACGGACGGCAACAGCAGCAGGAAGAGGGTTCGACGGACGAGGCGAAAGACGATAAGACCGTTGACGCGGATTACGAAGAAAAGAAGGATGAGAAGGGAGATAAGAAATAGATGTGATATTTAAGGCCTTATTCATAATATCGGAATATGACCGTAAATGGATTTGAGATTTCAAATATGTAGAGGCGTCATTCCCCGAAAGTGCACAACAGAGGAGCAACTCCGAGGTTGATTATCTAGTGGAAGGACAAACTGACATTTTAGATACACATGTGTCATACCAACCGTCCGACAAGCAAGTACCTATGGATACCATAGATCTTTCCTGTAATATTAGTTATCGTAGGTGGCAAAACAATCCACGCTGGGCGCTGCCAAAATAACGTCCCTACGACTTAAAATTAGTGTCACCAAGGCCTATCCCTACTCCCTATTAACAATATAGAGTGAATGTTTTGGGATAAAGATCCAATAACTCCGTCAGATACCACATCTATTCCCCCAACACTAGTCTATCAACTTTCCTGATCGCAGCAATGATCTATTTAAATCCGAAGCAACGCTGTGATCTCAACGAGCTAACTTCTCAGTACGTGAGCCTGAATAGCATTTTGAAGGCCCGCAATTCATCGACAGTGGTATCGCGGGTCTCCGCCTTCGTTGGCAAGGAAGTGCCGTCGATAGACGATTACGAGGAATGTTGTAAGGCAAATCCAGACATGTCTGGTTGCGGGGGAGTGTCATTGGACTTGGACGAGGACAAGGACGAGGAAAACTCTCTGTGTGGGTCCGACGACAAGGAAACTTCGGTACAAAAGAGTTTTAGAGTGGTTTCTCCTTCCGAAAAATCCGACGAATCCAGCGGCATCTTTGAAGACTGCCCCGGAATCCTCCTCACGCCGAAAAGAGCAGTCGGTCACAGGGACTACCACGAGCGCCATGTGAGTTTTCAACCAATCCGGGCCTCTGGCACTCCCGCTGACATCTTGGATGAAAGCGCAAGCGGTTTCTTGAACCGCATATTCTCGAAGATGTTTGTGTGTGGATCAACAAATCAAGTCGTTGATTAAAGAGACTACCTTACACCCACGATGCGACTTATCTTTAGACTTGGGGCAGCATGCGTTGAGCGCTAGGACGATTGAGGG
Organism: Stephanodiscus triporus; assembly: GCA_036939755.1. Taxonomy (NCBI): domain Eukaryota; phylum Bacillariophyta; class Thalassiosirophyceae; order Thalassiosirales; family Thalassiosiraceae; genus Stephanodiscus; species Stephanodiscus triporus. Next base: position 13,044 of record JALLAZ010000355.1, read on the forward strand.
CGGCGGGAGAGTGGCGAGTAATGCGACGTGTCCACCACTCCCCCCCTGACGGCCGTGTCGGGAGCTGACGCGCGATCGCCGAGGAGCTTCTAAGCTTAGGTCCTATTTTTCTCATGCGCTAATTCTTTGTAACTTCATCTATACTTATCAAAAACTGTTCACTTAATGAATTGCCATAAAAACCGAGTCTCAAACTCCCCCCCTCCCCCGAAATAACGAATCAGACCGCCATCTTCATCTTGATCGTCGCATGCGGCCTGTATCCCACGACCTCGAAGTCCTCGAACAAAAAGCCGTCGATGTCGTCGTAAACTTTCCCATCCCTGAACTTCAATTTCGGGAACGCCCTCGGCTTCCTCTCCAATTGCTCCTTGAGCGCGTCCACGTGATTCAGGTATATGTGCGCGTCGCCGATGGTGTGCACGAAGTCGCCAGGCTTCCGTCCCGTGACCTTGGCGATCATATGAGTGAGGAGCGCGTACGACGCGATGTTGAACGGCACTCCGAGGCCCATGTCAGCCGAGCGCTGGTACATCTGGCAGGACAGCTCGTTCTTCTCGGTATCCACCTGTATTTCGCGCGAAGGAACGCGTAAAAAAGCAAAGAATTTTCGAGGATGAGAGCATTTTCCAGGCTTGGCAAAAAAGCGTTTCGTTCGATGGCGAAATTGAACCATCGGGCGGTCGATCTCATTCAATCACGGGCACAAACGGGCAGGACTGTGGACTCACGTAAAACTGACAAAACATGTGACAGGGCGGCAACGCCATCATGTCCAAATCCTTCGGATTCCACGCGCTCATGATGATCCGCCTGTCCTCGGGGTTGTTGACGATCTTGTCGATGCAATCGGCCAGTTGATCCACCCCCTTGCCGGCGTAATCGGCGTGCATGTCCGTGTACTCGGCCCCGAAGTGCCTCCACTGGAATCCGTACACCGGACCCAGGTCCCCCTCCTCGCGGTGTCCCAAGCCCCTCGAGTCTAGGAAGTCCCTCGATCCGTTCCCGTCCCAGATGTGCACGTCCTTCTCGGCTAGTTCGTTGGCGTTCGTCGATCCCCTGACGAACCACAAGAGCTCCTCGGCCACGCCGCGCCAGAACGTGCGCTTCGTTGTCAGGAGGGGGAGGGCGTCGTCGCGGAGGGAGTATCTCATCTGGACGCCGAATTTCGACAGCGTGCCGGTGCCGGTCCGATCGCCGCGTCGCACGCCGTTGGCGAGGATGTCCCGACAGACGTCGAGGTACTGCATCTCCTCGGGATTGACCTCGGGCCCCTCCTCGGGGACGGTCCCCGACGCGGCGGTGGGCGTCACGACGACGGCGGGGGGGACGCGCGCCGGCTCGCGCCGGACGTATTCGAGGAATTCGTACCTCAGCCCCGATCCCGGATCGAGGTGCGACTCGAAGTCCACGACCCTCGCCTTCTTGGCGACGCGCGCGTCGTCGTCGTCCGACATAGACGACGCGACGACGTTGACGACGCCACCCTCGTTCTCGCCATCGGACGACGACGACGACGACGACGACGACGACGGGGGGACGGGGGAGGCGACGAACGGCGCGCACTCCCACTCGTCGTCCGTCATCTCCGGGAAGAAGGCGTCGAATTCGGCGTCCGATGGCATGCCGTGCACGCGGGTGTACACCACGCGCTTCACTAGTCCCGACCGGATGGCGGCGGAGTACACCTCGCCCCCACCGATGATGTAAGTCGAGCCTCGATCGGGGATGCGTTCGATCTTCGACATCGCATCGTCGAGGGACGACGCGAACAGCACGGGGGATCCGCCGGAAGAGGGGGGAGCGGCGGCGGACGTTATGCCCCCGACGAGGGCGGCGGCGTCGTCGTCCGACCCCCGTCCTCCCCCCCGGCTGAGAACGACGTTGATCCTTCCCGGCAACGGTCGGAATTTGGGCGGGATGGACTCCCACGTCTTCCTGCCCATGATGACCGCGTTGATCAGGCCCGGCGAGGGGGGGGAGCACGTGACCTCCTTGAAGTGCCTCATGTCCCCGGGGAGTCGCCACGGCTGGCGGCGACGGTCGGCGCGGGATGGGATGTCATATTATTGGTGCGAACGCGGGGGTTAGCTGATGAGGGGACGACCTAGAAGGAAGGACGACGACACACGCGGACGGCGGTCGGCATTCGAATTCCACGGGGGTTCAGGCGAAATATCGAATTCCCCTCGCGCCCGCGATCCGACGTGACACGTGAACCGTCCGATCGATGGAACAACAAAACAACACGCATGTATAAACTCACCAGATTCCCCTTGATGCCGATGCCTCGCGATCCGGCGGCGGCGGCCACGACGGCGGCGACGTCCGCCATTATTTGGAATGCGGGGTGAAGCCTCGTCTTGACCTTTTTCTTTTGGATTGGCGGCGGAGGAGCCTTGGCGTCGTCGTTCGTCGTCGTGCCGTGAGAGAATGATGAATGTGTGTTTTGTGGACAAACCGGGAGGGACAGAATTCCTACGCAGATGAAATAATGTCATTTTTTGGCGCAAACGAGGTGTTGTATTTTTTGGCGCGACCTGACTGTAAGGAGGGTATGGTACATAGTACGTATCGTACGTATCTCAACTGTCGCGTCGGAAAAGCCTATCTTTTCATTTCTAGTCGGGAACCAATACGTGTGCGTTCAAACTCATGGGGATTGGGAGTTGAGATGCCAACCATTTTGATTTTGACGCCGCTCGGCTTTGAGGATGGTCGAGCGCGTATCATAAAAATACGCCCCCAAGAAGAAGAAGAAGAACGAACGAACGAACGAACGAACGAACGAACGAAGATGATGCGCCGTCGACATACTACTCACACAAGGAAATTCCCTCCTCCTCCCACGAAACGCGCGGCGTTGGCCACCCTCGCCGCAGCATCGATATCGAGCGTTGTCGTCGTCGTAGGCGGCGACGCAGTGGTGGGCGTCGTCGGCGACGCAGCAGGAAACGACGGAGTCATCGTAGTAGTCGCCGCGCCCGAGGAGGAGGAGGAGACGAAGGAGCTACTACACGACGAGGCCGAGGCCGCCACCCGGACGATGATCGGGGGGGGGTTATTGAGGGGCGATATTCGTCGTCGGCTCGATCATAACAACAACAACAAGAAGAAGAAGGAGAACAACAACAACAGCAACAACAACAACAAGAAGAACAACAACAACAACAACGACGGAGGAGGCAGTGGGGGGGGGGAAGGACGCTCCTCCTCCCGCCTGCGCCTTTATTGGGAGGAGGGATACTTTTGGCAGAAGACCAAGGATGAGATGTGGTGGTGCATGGGTGAGTGACGTATTGTATTTTTCTTACGCGGGTGCGCTGCCGCTTGTATTTTATCATATCAATCGTTACCGCGCGCGCGCGTGCGCCAAGTCAGTACGATGCATGCCAACTGACCCCCCCCACGCCCACCCCGGGGCGGTTCGCTCTCTCCCCATCGCCTCCCCCAAAAGAGTGCGGCGACTGTAGCCCGGGAGATAGCATATACATCGATTGGTGCGGATCCTCGACGCGTCAGCAGTTTGTGAGCGTCGGGGACACCATACGTCCCGCCGTGGACCAATCCCTCTGCATGACCTCGACAGGCCATTCCGAGGACAATCCCATCCGC
>JALLAZ010000356.1:0-17027 GCA_036939755.1 Stephanodiscus triporus
ACAAAGTAAACCTTGTTCAGGTATGGTTTCTACGTAGACCCCGGTACAAACTCTATGTAGCAGAGTATTTATTAAATAGGTCCCTACGTAGAGTCTAGTACTAATTCTACATGTGGCAAATCAGACAGGTTTCCTGGTTGAGGCCCAGACAAAACACAACTGTTGACTGAAGATAACTCCGTCTATTTTGGATTTGAAACAAAAATCTAAGTGGCAGACCAGTTTCAAATCGTGAGAACTATCCAAAAATGCATTAAAACCAATCAAATTCCAAATATTGCGTCTACTGGATTTTTTCCAAAAAAGTTCCGGCAACCTGTCAGGTTGCTTATGGTAGTATTGGGCCAGCCAGCGGTGCGGTAGGCTGTTAAAGTCCTTGAAAACATACAAAAACATGTTGGTTAGCCCACAAGGGGTCGCAGTTAATTTGGCCTCAATTGGAGGTGGTAAATTGAGGTCAAACGTACTCTGTAGAAGGGGTCATACAGGCCCAAAACACAAGTACCTACTAGAATAGTGTGGTACTCCAATCTAATTAATTAGATGAATTGTCATATCTGTTCTCTTGTGACGTAAAAATAGTTCGTCGACTAATATTTTGTTGTCTAGAGACAGTAACATAAGATCGGAGTTCGCAGTTCCGACTCGAGGTAAAAGTGAGACTGTCTCTCTTCAAACCGCGATCGCGGTATCACTTTCTCACTTCCAAAAAGTGAGACAACAACGCGAACGCCCACGATTGATGCAGTCGACAGGGCGGATGAGGATAAGAATCTGCGATCGTACCCTACGACAACTGCAAAATTTATACCGAGAATACGGCAACCAAATAGCACAACAAAAGATGGAGAGGGAGGGTGGGGATCCCATCGCCCCGGCGTCTTCACATGAGATTTCCACGACAAATAATAGCCGTAGCCAAATGAATACATTCATGAGCCCTCCTCTGCGACTCTCCACCGTCAGTGTTAACAGGAATACCAGCTCGCTTACACCTAACCGTTATCCTGAGTCACTAGCAGCCTTGACCGCGCTTCATCAGTCTAGTCGACTGTCAAGACAGGATTCTCCCCAGGAAGTTACTATAAGTATTGATACTCTGTCTGCATTCCTCCCACCGCCACCGTTGTTCCGTCCTTCGGCCTTGAATAATGTTATTCATCGTCCGCAGATCTCAGCGTTGCACGCTGAGACTCTATATGGAGATGAGGACAGAAGATATCCTTACGAAATACCTCCTGTCCCTACATTGTCGGCTGGTTCGTCAGGATCTGCCGGAGAATCTCCCCTTCCCATCCTTGGATTCATCGAGCAGCTTTCCTCCTTGCAGGTCAGGCCTCGCAATCGCCCTGCAGTCCTTGACTCTTGTGGCGGCGAAGTAAAGGAAAGTGATACCGAGGATCCTCCCAAGAAAAAGAGCAAGATTATGGCCGGGGTCTCATCCGAACCAAAAGAAAACTACTTCGCCACTCCTAATACGCTCAAGTCGCGCATGTCAGCTTCATCGTTTGACATAATTGGTTGTCCGCTCTCGCGTGTAAGCGCGATATCTGACGAATTTTTCATGAGTCCTATTTATAATCGGGATGTCAATACAGCTATAAAAAGTCATTTAGAAATAACAAGAGACAGAGCTCAACAAAACGGGGGGATGAATTCTAAGGTGTCTGAAGGAGATGGACAGATGCACCAACACGATCAGAAGCAAACACAGCCTCGAGGATTCAAGAAAGACGACCCAATGGAAAAGGAGAAACGAATTCTTCGACGCAAAATCGAAAGGCTCCTTCTAATTCGACATTGTTCAATCTGTTCCTTTCCACTTCCTCTGCATGTTGAGATACCCTGTCCTATGGAATCCTCACCTACTGATCAACGCAATTCATTAGACTTCGATCGAAATGACATACCCTATGTGGCAGAACTGACCCAGCTTCCCCAGATGTGCCCAAAAGCCGATTGTGCCGAAGGCAAGGTCTTGTGCGCACACATACGTACTTGCAAGCTCGAAAGGTGCATTTATCCAAGGTGCTTAACCAGTAGAGAAGTGTTGGGTCATTATAAGAAATGCAGAGACCTTTCATGTGAAATCTGTGGTCCAACGCGGGCGTTGGATCGAACGTACGACAAGCACAGAAATGGCGAAAGTAGCATTGACACAATTGAAGATTGGCTAAGCAAAAATGATGAAGAGTGACGGGGAATGTTCATATATCCTAGATTGAATGGGTCGCTAATGGCATGTTATGCCACCTAATTGCCCATAAGCAATTTCATGACATATAAGGCTCTATTCATACCTTACGAATGTATATATGATTTATCTTTCCTGTAATGCCTAGATTGGACTGCTCCATAATCAATTCTTCTTCATTGGCATTGCTAGGATTCTTACGAGATCTTGAATAAGAGTTTAGCTGGTTGGTAAGAAGAGATTCACCATTTGGCGCATCTGCGTGAGTCACAGTACCGAGTCGCCAATGTCATCGATGATGTATTTTGTACGAGCCTCGGCGTATATCTACCTTCGAAGCCTTGTTTTTCCTGCAATTTTCGGGTCCATGCAGGTGTACGGCTGGTTGACACCGCAGGGGTAGAAGGAGTATTCTTCGTTGCACGTCTCTTCGCAGCAGTCACCCATGTCCCATCCACCTACAGAAAATAGTTGTGAAAACAGTAGATGCCGAACAATGTGAGGCGGGGAGGAGGCCAAGGAATATTGCATCCACAACATTAAAGAACATGTCATTGGCCGAACGAAAAATAAGACCAGAAAGTAAACTCACATTCTTCTGTATTGTACCCCCCATCGGCATCGCAACCGCCATCCCCTAGCCATTCCCGATTCTCCACGACACACTTTTCCTCGTCGATGATACTATATCGCGGATCCAAACAGAAGAAACCGAACGGACCTACCTCGTCCGGATTTCCTTCTTCTGTCACACACCCATAGTTCGTTTCTTTATTGCAACTGTCGTAACAGCAATCACCCATGTCAAAGGCACAGGCTTCTGTGTTGTACGGTTCCCGGGGATCACACGCCCCATCTCCCAAATATGAAGGATCCTCAACACAGCAGTTTGGTAGACCAGGAACGGATTGCAATCCCACGGGACAGACGACAGACCCAGACAAATCAGTCTCTTCTTCATTCTCGTCATCCTCTGTACTTTCTTCCGCAGAAGGAGATGCAATGGCGAAAGTGGCGTCTGTAGCAGTGACTTCTCCCTGGGGAATGGTTTCCACGGTGAACGTAGCATCTGTAGTTGTCACCATCGCCTCAACAGGAGGAGGAGGCTGAGTTTCACTGGTGGCTGGAACTTCTGTCGTCGTCGTGACCTCGGTCGTCGTCGTGACCTCGGTCGTTGTCATGACCTCGGTCGTCGTCGTGAACTCGGTCGCCGCTGCCTTGGTTGCCTCACTTGTGGTAGCTGGAGGCGTGGCCGTTGTCGTGGTGATAGTATCAATGGGGACTTGATTGTTAACGTACATGATGTCGTCTATCTTAGCGTAACCCTGATACCCCTCCGGAAAACCGACGTCATTGATGACGTTGGCGTTCAACCCCGGAAGGTTACTGATCAGCCTCCATTTCACTATGTGCTTCCCCGGCTCGATTTCTAGGTGCCTCTGTTCCCAATCGATGCTCGGCACAGTGAAAACCACCTCCGGGAGACCGTCGACGCTGATTTCGAGGACGTCGTGGGGGGCGTATACGCTCCCAAATGCCGCGAAGCTCAGGACTCCCCCGCCGTGTCCGGCGATTATTGTCCACGAAATTTCTGCTTCCCCCCCCCCCGACTTGAGGTCCTGAGTATACACTATATAGGAGTGCGTGCCCTTATAGGCGTTGGTGTCCGTAACAAGAGCCCAACTTGCAGGATGGACGGCGTCGTCGCCGTCGTAATGCAGTATAGACCTCGCGTCCTCCCCGTGGTCCGAAAACGCCATGTCTTCCGTATAGGCTTCGAGGGCGATTGCATCGACCCACGAATTGCCACCCCGTCTCGGATCCGGGACGTACGACGGGTCGTACATCGTGGAGCCGGCGATCGGCAGTCCGTGATATTGATAACTCCACGTAAGGGTGTGCTTCCCGGGCAGGAGCAGAACGGAATCCTCTTCCCATTCCCCCTCGGACGACACGCTGTCGTACGTTCGCGCGATCTGGCCGTTGATTGTGAAGTACAGTACGTCCACGGGCATCTCCACCGCCGCGTGGATCGCGTACGTGAGGAGCCCGCCCTTGCTAACGTCCATCCCCTCGAGGACGATGGTAAGGTTCGACTGCGAGCCCGGAGCGCTGAGCATCCCGGCGCGGGCGGCGTAATTCCCGTCGTATGCTATCGACGTCCGATCGGCCTCCCAAGCATACGTATGGCCAGAGTCCAGGGAGACGGGGACGGTGGGGAGGCTCCAATCGTACTTGGTGAAATCACCGGACTCAAACGATTCGTACAGGAGGTACTTCGGCGTCGACTCGGCCGGGGAGGCGGCGGCCTCCTCCTCCTCCTCGTCGTCCTCCTGCCCATTCGACAATGTGGGCCACGGCGTTCCTCCGGCGTCGTTGTCGATGATCCCCGTCGGGAAGGATGCGGGGGAAGACGGATCGTCGTCGTCGTCGTCGTCGTCGTCGTCGCCGCCGCCGTCGCCGTCATTCCCACCTCCTGCAAACACCGTGTTGAGAGCGACGGCGTCACCGGCATCGTCGTCGTCAACGTTGTCGCCTCCGCCTCTGTTTCCGCCGCTGGCGGCGATGCACGCGTCCACGTCCATGAACCACGCCAGGCAGCATTCCTCCGCGGTGTCGTACAGGAACTCCTCGGGGTCGGCCGCGTACTCCTTCGGCTCTTTTCCGTCGTTCGGGCACGCCCCGAAGGGATATTTGTGCATATCGAACGACGGATAGTGGCTCCTCCCCCCCCCCTCCCCACCCCCTCCTCCCCCCCCGGGCATGAGCGGCTGCGGCGACGCGAATCCTCCTCCGTCCGAGACCGCCGCGACGTCGTCGGCCACGACCACGACGGCGACGGGTTGTGCGCCGGGAAGGACCGATCCCGTCGTGCCGTCCCTACGCAGTAGCGTCCCCGTATCCTCGTCCGGGTACGCGAATCCTCCCCCCGGGCAGTCGCCGGGATCGACGTACCACTCCGCGCAGCAATTCGCGATGTCGTCGAATGTGAAGTTCGGATCGCCCCTGTAGTTGTCCGGCTCGCGGCCGTTGTTGGTGCAAGTCCCGATGGACAGGTCGAACAGGAACAGGGGGTAGTATTTGTTCTCGTTCCCCTCGGCCTCGATTTCGGCCTCGGCCTCGGCCTCCTCCTCCTCATCATCATCATCATCATCCCCGCCCCCCCCCTCCTCCTGTTGCTTCGAGGGCGGAGTTTGAAATCCCAGGTCCGGCGCCTCTTCCACCGACACGTTCCCGAACTCGCTGCTCTTCCCGTGATGGGGGGTGCCCGCGTCGTGCTCGAGTCCACGACCGCCCCGGGCACGCCGTCGTCGTCTTCGTCCCGGCGCCCCGCCCCCCCCCCCTTCCTCCTCCTCCACTTCCTCCTCCTCCTCCTCCTCCTCCGGCCGACGACGTTCTTCCCCGTCGTCCCGCCGGCCGATCAGCTCGGCACGACGGCCGACCCTCCTCGTCCGCTCGTCGGCGATCCCGCCCCCCCGAACGGCCGGGGAGGCGGAGACGACCCCGGCGATGGCGAGAGTCGTCGCGGCCGCCGCGACGACGACGACGTCGATTCTACGGGACATCCCCCTTTTCGTTCTCTTTCTGCCAATCATCGCAAAAATGGCCAAATCGTTGGCGATGATCCCGATGCGACGGATTGGATTCGAATCGGTCGCGGGGTGCTTGTGTTTTTTTATTTCACGAATAATTGATTATGATTGAGGGGGCGGGGGATATGATGTGAGGCGGGTCGTTTTTGTGAATTCACTCGTGATTTGCTCCCTACCCAAACCCCCTCTACCCAAACCCGTTTTTGCAACCCAACCATTCTTGCTTCTCGGTCACGGTCAAGGGCCCCTCTTTTCTGCATAAGCCCCTGCCGAGACTCCCTTGTCCCACAAGACTTTCATCGTATTTTTAGGTACCATCGCAAAATTTGCACCAGCCCCGTAATAATTACTTATAAAAGTAAAAAAAGTACCAAATTCAAGTCGTACAATTCCTACAGTAGGTAGGAGAATCGATACGGCAGGCTCCCACACGTCTCTAAAATAGCTCACCACGTTGAGACATTATTGAGTCCTACATGTGAAAATGAGAAATCAGCGATTTTTCCTCCCGAGAGAGAAGAATGTGAGATGAGCATGCATGCGATGTGAGTGAACCATAGGTCAAAAAATTAATAATGATGAGGCGTCTCTTTGTTATTCAACGAAGATGAATCAAGGCCCCTATCAGTGGGCACAGAGCCCAACAATGAAGGGGGCAACTGTGTATTCGGCCCCGCAGCTCAAATCGTGTTTGCGACATGGGACTTTTTCTCGCGGAGGAGGAGGAGGAGGAGGAGGAGGAGGGGGGGGGGCGTCCACCACGACGCACTCGTCGGCACCTGACCAGGCGATGCTGCGATATCAATACTACCAGCACCAGCAGGCGCGACAGGAGGAGGAATCTTCCACCCGTTCTGCCGCCTCCGATCCAATAATGCGGTCGACGAGAGATTTCTCTCATAGGACAGCTGATCGACCGACGTCTTCTACTTCCTCGGCGCCCTCGGTGGTTACAACCAAGAGGAATAGTGGTCATGTCAATCATGTCAGTCACGGCATCGCGAAAGACAACGAAGGACAATTCACGAGAGTATCCAGAATATTATTGTCGCAACACAAGTTAGGCGTCCATCACAACGATTCGTCGACGTATGCGCTACAATTATTACATCAACACCTGCCACTGGTCGAGCAAAGGGTGTCGTTTTACAACGATTTACAACGCCATGCAGCGTACCTGCCCATGTTTCCAGAACCGAATGAAAATCCTAGCTTGGCCATGATTAGATATATCCATGTCATGTTTGGACCATTTTTGGCGCGAGAAGTCAAAAATGGCACCGGAGAGAGTATTGGCATTGGTCAATCTTCCATGAGTTATGACATGCAGCGCTATCCGCAGCATTATTCACAGTCTTCTAAGAATGATCCTTCTGCTGACAGTCACAGGCAGCAGTCGCCGCATCATAACAATATGAACCAGATATTTTCCACGAGCAGACGGCCACAGCCAGTAAAATACAACCCTGACGAACCCATGTTCCCACCGCCGCCAACGGTTTCATCGACGACCAACAGCGAAATTCCACCGCCAATATCACTGCACCCTGTCAAATCCTCTACCCGAAGTATGAACTGGAACACTAATCAGCTTTCAGTTGCAATACCACCATCGCCAGCATCCCTGCAAACCTCAATGTTGCCAACTCCAATGACATCCAACAAATCCACAAAAGCGACACCACTTTTCCATCAATCGCACAATGTAACATTTGCGCAATCATCTCAGTCGGCGTCAGAAGATAGGTCATCATCAAATAATGGCACATCAAAGTCCCTTCCTTTGCTTGAACCTCAGCATTATCAAATGGGACTACGGTTCAACTCGCCGCTGCCACGGCAATTTTCCTTTGCGTCCGCTTTAAGTAAAAGAATGCAACATGATGATCCTCATCGGACTGCTGAGGACAGCAGGGGATGCCACGCTAGTCCCAACATTCAACGGCTCGCAAACATGAATAGTCAAAGTTTGCTTGGTAGTTGTACCGATTCAAGTAGTATTTCGGGAAATGAACGAGGCAATACGCAAATATTTGCGGATGGAAAAAATGGCGACATCAAGTCCATAACAAAAGGCGACATCAACACATATACAGCATCGCGTTCGTCATCGACGTCATCTGATGAATATCAGTCACTTTCGAACAACGACATGTTGCCCCCCATGAAGCCGCGAGAGACAATCCTTTATTATCCTCCAAGTCCAAAGTCGGCAGCAGCATGCTGCGATGGCGTTTTGGATACCGCACGTCGCAACAGTATTCGAAAACGCCCACCGTCCTACCTTCAACTATACGTCAAATGCGAACGATCAGAGCCATTCATTAACAAAGATTTGGATATCGTTACTTGGTATCGCAATGCAAATGACAGTCGCGTGACTGCCGAGAGAACATTGGTCGTTCGTGGCACGACCAATTTGCTGGATTTGATTTCCGGCATTGTGGAGTCATTTGGATTGTTATCTCATAACAATGATGATGTGTGTGGGAGTTCTAACGGTAAAGGCAATACATTATTATCGGGTTGCCACAAGGCAGTGTGCTTCGTATCCGACATCAAAACGACAAGGTGCATTGAGACTGCCAAGATTAAGTTGACTCCGTTGCCAATACCTGGACTGCGATACAAATATGTAAATAGAAGTGATGATGATAATTCCACGGCGGCCGAATCATCATCAGTCCTATCTATGGATCCATACGGGTTACGCCTAACTTTGGTTTCGCAGTTATTGGACAAGCCGATACACCCCCACTCGTCATCGTTGTCCCCCGAAAGCGACAACAAAGGGGAAGAGGGCACACGGAACCGACTTGCGCTTGTGTTCTGCACTCCCAAACGACGCGCCTACGTCTCCTCGCGAAGCACCCACCAGGGCGTACTGCCGGAAACAATCTACCACTTTCAGTTAATACTCGAGGGCATAGTCGCCGAGGACGATTTGCCCTCGAGCTTCCAATCCCAAACTGCCATACGATGCGTGGGTGCCGCGGGTGGCGTGCTCGGCGGTAGCGTCATAGATACGAGAGAGGAAATTGGCGAACTGAATAGGGTGCTGTGGAATGGACGTGACGTCGTCGGCCTGTCGACGCCGAAGGCCACTCGTCACGAGAATTTGGAACAAATCATAGACACGTTGTGCGTGCCATTGTTTGACACGGCGGGGAATCAAACGCCGAAGGAATTCGTCGTAGATCGATGCCTGTACAACATCTACTCGGGGAAGCTGTCGATGGAGGTTGCCCAGAAAACTCAACACACGGTGGAGGCCATCGAGGGTACGACCGAATGGCTTGCGCGACGAGTTGATGCGTTGGCCAAGACATTGACAGCGTGCGAGGATAGCTATGTTGCATTCGAGAATGCCAAGTTTGATGAGTTCGACAATGTCGTTTCGAGATTTGATAAGAAATGGATATTCACATGAAGGGTTTGGTCACATCATTTTTGGAAGACTTACATTACTACGGATGAGGTCTGCGAGGACAAATTTGGCAATAATAACTTCCATCCTTCTGTTCTAAATCTTTATCAATAACAATCGAGTTGAGCGAAATTATTCGTCTATCATTCAAAAAAATATAGAATATAATATTTTATTTTCGCGGACATATTGGCACAATTTTTCTCATATGAGAGGAGATCACATGATGAACATTGCTCGACATTGCCTACTTTTTATTCACGGGCATTGACACATTTTTTTCATGAGAGGGAGCACATCCAGAACATTGCTCGACATTATCCCCCGTCATTCCTCACGACAGCTCGGCAAGGACGATCTCGACGGGCTTCCCGATGAGCTCCTTCGCTAGGTCGACATACGCCTGACGCGCCTCCTCCTTGGTTAGTGCGTCCGCCTCCTTCCAAGCATCCCACTTCATCCGTCCATCTAGATTGAAAATTCCCGGCCTCTCCGCGGCACGCTCGCCGAGTTCGACGGTCGCTCGCTTGTACAGCCCGTAGAGTCTCAGCCTTTCCGAGCGCGTGCTCGTCCTCGCCACGGGAGTATCCCTGTCGCCAACTAGGGCGGCGATCTTCTCGAAGATTTCTTCCGATATGGGCATTATTTGTCCTAACAGTTTTACTTTTTATGATGTATGTATGCGTGAAATGATGACATGATGGGATGGAGTTTATGAGGTGCGCGGCTCTTCTCCACCTCAAATTTCACGTAGGAATCAATAATACATTTGCACACCTAACCCCGGTCCTCTCCACCACGAAAAACAAGTGTTCAGCCTCTACTTATTATCTCTTACCTTTTCTTCGCACAATTCTCCTCCTCGATGATGTTTCCGGCGCGGCTCTCGCAGGCGGCGTCCAACGTAATAAATAGAAGTACAAGAAAGGGAGATAAATAACAAGATCATCGTCGTCATCGCCTCGTCCGCGCCCATCACACACCGGGGGGGGGTCCGGCCGTCGCGTCACATGTACGCCGATCCCTCCGAGAACAGACGACGAAGGAAGAGGCGTCGTCCCTCGTCGACCGTCGCCGCCACAGCCACAGCCACGGTCGCCACAACATTCGCCGTCCGGAACGCGCCGCGCAATCATCTCGCTACGGTCGCGCTGTTATCGGCGGCGGCGCTACTGCTCGCGATGAGGTCCGCCGTCGTCGTTATCGCGTCGACCTCCTCCTCCGCGAGGTGGAGGGCGAGGTCGTCGCTCGCTACATCGTCGTCATCGTCGTCGTCGTTCACGACTATGACGATCGATGCTGCCGCCACCCCCGCGTCGTCCCCGCGGCGACCGTCGTCGTCGTCGTCGTCGTCGTGCCGCGTCGCGCCGCCGGCCTTCGTTTCGTCGTCGCGACATCGCGCGTGCCGTCGGCAGACGTCGTCGTCGACGTCGTCGCCTCCTCCGTCGTCATGCCATCATACCCCGACGACGGCGACGACGTCGCTACTGATGGCCAATCCAAGGAAGATCGCGGCGAGGATCGTTCGGGGGAGGACGGAGGGCGGCGGCGGGTCACGCGCGACGTCGTCGTCGTCGTCGCCAACGTCTTCGTCCGACGTCGGTCGCGACGCCGATCGAACGGCCGACGATGACGCGGGCGTCGTCGTCCCCGCCGACGGGGGGGACGGGGAACGACGACGACGACAACGACCCGCCCCATCCGCCGCCGCCGCCGCCCCCGTCGTCGGGGGAGAGAAGGGGAGACGACGACGGGCGGCGAATACGGGCCGACTCCGCCTCCTCCCCCCCCTGCAGCCGGCGTCGGAGATACTCTCCCGCGCGTCCCGTCGATCATATCGCGACGTCAGGGAGGACGCCACGATCGCCAACGCGAAACGGCGGACGCAAAAGCGCGGCGCCCAGACGATCGACCTCCTGTCGCAGGGACTGTGCGGGCCGCTCAGGGAGACGGTGAACACGTACGAGCGCGAGCTGAGGAACATGCACCCGTTCGAGGCGGTGGTGATGGACCTGACCGTGCGCGCTCGCAGGAAGAAGGACGGACTCGCGCTCGACGATCTATTGGCGGAAATACACGACGGGAGGAAGGAGCTGCTGCGCCTGTCCAAGGATTGGATAGCCAAGATCAAATCGTCATCGAGCACCAAGGAGGCGTACGATTGCACCGAGGAGGCTAAGGAGAGCATCGGCAGGGCCTTCCTCGACCTGATTGACGGGCCGTGGACTGGCATCACGGAGCTGCAGCGCAGCCTCCGGAACGCCCCCGTTGTGCGATTGGACTGCCCGGCGGTGGTGCTGGTCGGGGCCCCGAACGTCGGCAAGTCGTCCATAGTCAGGGCCATAAGCAGCGGCACGCCGGAGGTCAACAATTACCCCTTCACGACGCGCGGCGTCACGCTCGGCCACGTGCGCGTGTTCTGGGAATCGGAACGCGAGGTCGCGTTGGGGAACGTGGCCGGCGTGAGCATACCGAGCGAGGGGCAATTGATCCAGGAACGTTTGGTCAAAGGTCGGAAGGATAAGAAGAAGAAGACGATGAAGAAGATCGGCGGTGACGATGCGAAGGAGGAGAAGATGAATCTTGATGACGAAGAAGATGGGGAGCTGGCGATCGACGACGACGATGACGACGACGGCGGTGACGACGGCTGGAGGGACGAAGAAGGGGGGATCGCGCGTCGTCGGGCGACGTCGCTCGTATCGTCTTCGAACGACAACGGAGTCGTCCCCGAAAAGATCTTTCCCATATCCCAGCTCTGCCAGATCATGGACAGTCCCGGCGTTCTCCGACGCGACGACGGCCGTTCGCGCAACGAGATGGAGGAACTCACGTTGGCCGCCATGGCCCATCTCCCGACCGCCGTGATGTACGTGATGGACCTGAGCGGGGGGGCGGGGGACAAATGCTCGAGCGTGGAGGATCAGCTCGTGCTCAGGAGGGAGCTGCGGGCGCGCTTTCCCAGGAGGCCGTGGATCGACGTCGTGTCGAAGGTCGACCTTGGCGTCGTGGACGGCGCTCGGGAGAGGCTGGCGCAAATATTGGAAGCGGAGGGGAGGCACGGGGGCGGGGCCGCCGCCGCCGCCGCCGCCGCCGATCGTCACTTTATCGAATTGAGCATAAAGGAGGGGCAGGGCGTTGAGGAATTGAGACAGGAGGTCATGCGCATGCTGGGCGAAGTTCGGGTCGTCCTTGATGCCATGGCGGCTTCGGACGAGAGGAGTGCCCGCGCCGTGTGAACAAGAGGAGGGAGATAAATAGGTGCTTTAAGGCGAATCGGGCGTCTAATAAGTCATAATTCGCTCA
The DNA here is from genome assembly GCA_036939755.1 of Stephanodiscus triporus. Taxonomy (NCBI): domain Eukaryota; phylum Bacillariophyta; class Thalassiosirophyceae; order Thalassiosirales; family Thalassiosiraceae; genus Stephanodiscus; species Stephanodiscus triporus. Next base: position 12,521 of record JALLAZ010000356.1, read on the forward strand.
TTATCAAATTAACGCATGCCCAAGAGGAGGACGATCTCTCTTCCCATCGTGTGTGCCAAAAAATGACGGCTCGTCGTCATTTGCCCTTCTCGTCCTGCGAGGGGGACGGCATCGGCGCGGGATCCCTCGACAATCCCAGCTGCTCGTACAGCCCCTTGAGCCTTTCGTCCATGATCCTGCCGCTCCTCTCGTACCCGTCCCGCATCGCGTCGGCTATCGCGTCGTTGAGCTCCTCCACGGATATGACCCCGCCGGCGCCGCGGGCCGATCCGCCACCGTCGACGTTGGACGACGACGACGACGACGACGACGACGACGAGGACGACGAGAAGAGGAATCTCGGGTCCACCTCCACCGCCACGGGACGACGGAGGCCGTTGAACGTCACCCTTACCCCGCCCCTCCTCGCGCCTTCCCCTCCCCCGATGCCCAATATCCCCCCCCCTCCCCCCGGGCCGGCCGCGCTCCTGCCCACGACGAGCGCCGACGACAGCTCGTCCATGATCGCGGCGGCGCGCTCGGACGCCTCCTGCGATCGCCTGTGCTCCTCCATCATATTGGCGGTGCGGCGCATCGCCTCCGCCTCCCTCGTCGAGGCCGGCCCCCCCCTGCGTCGTCCGCCGTCGCCGTCGGCGTCGGCGTCGTCGCCATCGTCGTCGTCCCCCCTCCAGAACGGCCACCACGAAGCCCGGGGCGGGTCCGACGACCGCGACGGCGGACGACGACGTCGTCCCCCCCCCGATCGGGGGGCGACGACGACGGTCTGGCGGTCGCCCGGCGCGAAGGCCGAAGCGACGCCGACGCCGACGACGATCGACGATTTCGACGCCGCGGAGCGCAGCACGACGATTGCCGCCAGCAGCGCCGTCCCGATCCGCGACGTCTTGCCCGCGGACGATCTCGCGACGGCTGCCATCGTGCCTTTTTCTTAGAGAGAAGTAGATCGATGGTTGACACCCCCCGCCGCCTGCCTGCTCCTTGGTTTTGGAGACGCGATGTGATTTGCTTCGAGGTATTGATTCCTATCGTACCTGCGCGACACCGCCAACGCCGAATTTTCCAACACACCGAAGACGACGCAGAGAAAAAAGGAAAGAGAACGATGAACGATTATGACAATAACGTCGCCGCCGACCGCCATGACGGGACGGGGAACAACGGCGTCGCGAGGGCGGGGGGAGGAGGATCGACATGGGCGTCGACGAGGACTTCGCGTCGCGCTCCGTCGTCGCGCGGCCGCGACGACGACGACGACGACGACGACTACGACGACGACGACGCCCAGCGACGTCTGATCGCGACGGCGGGACGTTCGTTCAAGCGCATGCGCCTCTCCGCCCCCCCGACGGCGGCGGCAGGCGGAGACGACGACGAAGACGTCGAACGCGACGGGATGGGGTCATCGGACGACGACGACGACGGGGGGGGACTCCCGGACCTCGACCTCGACGCGAGCCCCTCCCTCGACGTTGGCGGCGACGACGACGACGACGACTGGGACGGCGGCCTCGGCGGGAGGAGTGACAGCGACGGGATCGCCCCCGATTCCGACGACGAAGATTATGGAATGATGGATTGTCGCGTTGCCCCGCGCTCCGATGGGGGATCCGACGATTCCGATTCCGACGACGACGACGACGACGAGGCGACGTGCTCGGGGATGACGACGGCGGCCCAGTGCCCGGAGGAGGATTACTCAAACGAAGATGATGACGACGAAGACGACAACGACAACGAAAACGACGAAGATAACATTGTGGCGACGCCTCCGTCGGGTCAACATCCGGGCCGGGCCGATAGGTCCCGTCCGCATCGGGGGGACGCGGACGTCGTCGTCGTCCTCGAACCGCGAAAACGAAGGGGGCGGCGACGGCGAGGACTGCAACGACCCGAGGGCGACGACTGCTGTTGCAGCTCGGTGACGGAGGAGGACGACCACGAGGAGGAGGAGGAGGAGGACTTGTCGGCGAGCTTTTCCGGCGCAGTGAGCGTCGTTGGCGCCGACGACGATTTCGTCGTCGCCGCCGCCGCCGTTTCGTCCATTTTATCGAACGAAGGAGGGGGCGGGATGGAACAACGGCGGCGGCGGCCGTCACAATCGCAGGAGCAACAGCAACGGCCAGCCTTCGGCGGCGAGCCACCACTGCCAGGATTGGGAGACAACGTCCCACCCTCCTTAAATCACATTCTTGGGGGATTGCACAGGGAACGTCTGTCCCGACGGCCGCCGCCATCCTTCGTGCATCTGCCACCGAGGCGAGAACAATATCATCGCGACGTGACGCCGCCCTCGACGAATATGATAATGATGTCGATGATGGATGGCGTCGACGACGAGGAGGAGGAGGACGGGAAAAACGCTGACAGGTCCACCGACGCAGCCGTGGCCGGATGTATCATCGACGGGAGCGGCATTGGCGGCGGTGGCCCTGGCGGCCGCGCCAACGAGGGGAGGCGTGGCGGCGTGGCGGAGGCGGACCCAGGCGAGCGCCCACGTCATCGACGAAGGGGGTGCATCGACGGTGGTGAGGGTCATCGGAACGATCCCGGTATGTCATTTGGCGATCACGGCTCCAATTATAATATTTTTGGCGACGGCGGCGACAACAGCGCAAGTGGTAGCAGCAGTAACTCAAAGGCGTTGGCGGTCATTCCCAAATGGAAAAGGCGGATTAATCTTCCAATTCACTCCAGTCTGTATTAGGTCCCCCAAAAGAATGATATTATGCTTTGATATTGGAGCATTCCTAAAAACACAAAAACATAAAGTATCGTAGAGACATGAGTAAAAAGGCAAATTTTGTGTTTTGTCCTAAAATCGCGGTCATAAAATTTATGTCCTTCACAAACAAATGCAGTCATAAATTGTTAAGTGCATCATACCCTCTTGTGGGGGGCAGCGATATTGTTGGTCGTTCCTCCTCTCGCGGCAACGATCCTCCTCTCGCGTTGTCATCTTTGTCATTGTTGGCGGCGGTGGTGGCATGCGATGATAGTTGTTCTTCTTCGCCCATCATCGGATACCGCTGGTTGTTATGTATTTTTTTACAAGCCCGTCTACTAGGATCACACTGCCGTTGTTGCCATTGACATCATCGACATTGCTATGCCGTTGCTATTGTTAACCCCATCCCCGTCCCCGCCGCCATCGCCATCACCGCCATTGCCACCGCCGCCACAACTGCCATTTCTTTCACTACTGCTTTTCTTAGATTATTGCAAATTCAAGGAAGATCGTGGCAAGGATTGTTCAGGGGAGGGCGGAGTGTGGCGGTGAGTCCCACACGACGTCGTTGTTGTCATCAACTGCTGCAACACCACTGTTGCCAACATTGACGCAGACCGCAGACATGCGTCGTCATCATCGGATGTTGGTCATGACACCGATTGAACAGGGTCCGTCGTCAGATAAATGAACATTGATGCCGCTGGCAGCAACTGTGGCATTGTCGTCCCCATGCCAACCTGAACAATAGTCTATAGGGACTTAAGCTGGCCAGTTATAATTGGGCCCGACATGATGACATTGTTTGTCAACGAAACATTGTATCGGAGCCCTATGGTTCCATCGGATTCTCCCAAAATGCTCTTCTACAGGATTGAACAATGCCAGGAGATTCAAATCCTCGGCAAGGTCCCTTTTACGACGGAGCAGATCATGGGGAACACCGTTCGTAACGTTGTTGGGTCAAACCTCCTGCCAACGAAGGAGTTCAACACATGAAAGGCGTTGCCCATCAAGACTTGGGCGACCCTCAAGCTATTTTTTCAAGTGGCGTATGGGCGCCGCCTCACCTTACTATCATTGAGAAGCACGTCGGGCCAAAATGGGTACGCTAACCAGAACATGTACAACGCGTTCGAGGGCATCGGCGACAACACCGATGACGATAGCATGACAACGATCATGCCCATCACTAGCGTTGCAGCCACAGCATTCACCACGTCAAGCACGGTGGGGACGTCCCCCACTTCCCTTCCGCCGGCCGTCAATGCCGAGATTGCAGCGGCGATCAATCAGCTTTCCGCCAACCAGATGGCCATCATGTCACAGATGGCTGCTTTGTTGTTCACCCCGGCACCTGGGAACCCTAACCCTTGTCGCATGATCATCAACATACCCCCGATTCAACAACTTGCAGTACCAATTCAACAGCAGTTTCCCGCCGGGGAGTACAGCGCAGGAAGAGGTGGACGCTGAGCGGGTTGTGGGCATGGGCGGGGTGTGCTGGAGGACGTGGGCGCATCCCGTTTGCAGATTACATGAGGACCCAGGGCGGATTTGCAGGGGGAGGACCGGGCCAAATGGTCCCGTTCAGAGGGGGCAGCATCCCGTTCCAGCCAACCATCGTAGTCGGCACTCCCCAAGTTTGCAACCCGGACTACTCCAATATTTACAAACGACACAACAACTGGAACATTTGTTTTTCGTGTGGGTTCAACATTGAAGATGGGCACACCTCCGCGACGTGCCCCTTCAAAAAGCAAAATCACCAGCAGTTGTTCA
>JALLAZ010000357.1:0-16556 GCA_036939755.1 Stephanodiscus triporus
GAGTAGGAGTAGGAGTGGCAGCAGAAGAAATATCAAGCAGACATTGTCATCCGCACCTTCCCCTTCCCGCACCTGCAATAACGACGATGAAACAAGGGGGGCAGTTACGGAAAGGACGAGGGGGCGCTACGGCCTAGTTGGCACATCGTTGTCCAACAAAGACACCAACGACGGAGCGTCGATACAATATCAACAAGGGGGGAATCGTAACGACGGCTATCTAGGACCCGACAAGAGATTACTCGAATCCAAGCGTCAGACCGAGGCGGAAGAACGAGAACGTGTGCGACAAATATCTCGTAAAGGAAGTAGACGGTAGGAAGATTCATATCAGCTTGGTTTTAATATTCGATCTCTTCATTTAGGATTCCAACCTTGTTGTGCAGCCTCGGAAAGAAAAGGAACGACCTCTTTTTTGTTACTATGTATCGCAATGTATTCTTCTTAATTATTTCACAGATATTTAAGGGAAGTCAATGTTATTATCTTGTAGTGTCCCGAGTGTCATGAATCCCCAATTAATCCAACCAAAACCTACATATATACTCGTAATAGCTCCCTCATTGAACTCACTTCGGCTTCTTCGTTGGTTTGCGAGTAGGACTGCGTGTCGTTGGTTTGCGAGTGAGACTGCTTGCGGTAGGCGAACTCGTGACTGGGCTGCTCGTTGGACCAGCAATGGCCTCATACGTTACCACAATATCCTGCGGTGCAGCGCAAGTTCCCCCGAAGTACAATCCAAGTACTTTCCCCTGCTGGTAATTCAAACAAGTGCTTGAATGGATGTTCGTCTTCGATTCCAAAAACAACCCATCGGAGGAGCGAAGCGAATGTAGCACGGTACCATTGTCAAAGCTTTCCATCCCCAAAATATACACAACATCAGGTTGCAATATGGTGGAAAAGGTCTTGCTTAGGTCCCAATTTTCGTTCGGATATGGAGTAATGCCAGCAGAGTAGGAGTACGTAGCCAATTGTATTCCAGAGCAGTTCACGACATTGCCGCAGTTTGTCGTATTGTGTAAGTTCTGAAGCCTTCGCCAGACAAAGCGATCACTGTCCCTCTGGTGATCATGGGTGTATCCGCATCGCGCCTTACCCCACAATTTATTCCAGTCATAATATTCGACGGTATTTGCGAAGCAAGTGCCGCCATTGTAAGATGCGGCAGATTGGCCAAATTTAACTTTAACGCTCCACGAAGATTGGCCTATGAGAATAGGAATCGGAGTGCAGGTGCACGATAATAGTGGCAGAGCAGAGAATGGATCAATTTTTTATGTTTCCACATCATCGTCAGCTTTACCCCCACCACCGCAACAGTGCGTCACATTTTCTCTACTCACCATTTGTACCCCAATTCGGTCCAAAACAGAGAATGCTGGTGCTGGTGCAATTGGCATACTGTTTGTTTGTGTAGACGGCGTAAACGCCGTTGATGTTGTCCGATCCTGCGACGGCATCAACGTATAAGACGCCGTAAAACTGCAACACATATGTGGCGACTGCGTAGATCAGGCTTTTGATGCCGAAACTCATCGCTTGATGGGAAATGTTTGATAGAGATGATAATATTATGGGAGGGAGGTTTTATGTTGGTGGTTGTTTCCTGACACCGATCGATATGTTGTGATGGAGCGGCCTCCTCGCTCGCTGTTCCTCTCTTTCGCGTATGAATGTCGTACCAGGGCAGGAAAAGCTTAACAAGTGATAATGAGTTATTTTCATATTTGTCAGGCACGACTTGTTAGCTCAGTGGTAGAGCGTTTCGTTTACACCGAAAAGGCCACGGGTTCGAAACCCGTACGAGTCACATCGAGCTTTTTACTGGGGTGGAATAGTGATACACATTGTTTTGCGTTGCGTTTTGCAGAAAGATTATTGTATGGCATTGTTAAGGTTAAGTCAGAGCGCATGAGCAACATGGCGGATGACTCTAGCCGCAACGATGTGGAGGATCTCCTCCAGAACGAACACCGCCTGACCCAGGCCCAGCTGGAGGCAATTGAATACGAAATCAAATCCACCCAGCCATTGACGTCTCACCTGTTGCCAATCAGTGTCCTAGCGCAGCAGTACAGTGCTAATATGACTTTCAATAGCAACGACGACGAACAGCGCGGCTTCGTCGGGGCGGCCTCGTTCTTATGCCGGAAGTACGCTTCGTTGCGCAAGGTCAGGGGCGATGGGAATTGCTATTATCGTGCATTCTTGTACGCGATGTGCGAACATCTCCTATCGAGGCGCCTCGACCATCGCGCCGATGATAATGATGATGCTGAGTTTCGCAGATTGAAGCGCACGGTCGTCGAGTCGCTGAAGTGGGTCTGTCGGCACGGGTACGACGAATACACCATCGATGCGTTTCACGAGGAGCTGGTGGAGTTATTTGATTTCATCGAAAGGGCCTCGTCTGGAACAAGTAGTAAGGGAGGAGTTGACGACGACCCCGCCAAGGTAGCTGTGGCGGCTCCGCACGACAATGTGATGCAGCAACTGCACTTGAAATTGAACGAAGAAAATGCAGTGAGTCTGTGTATTGAAAAAGAAAGATCGCATAAACTCATAATTTGCCGATGGTACTCTGCTGGTCGTTGATCATTCGCCGCTGAGTCCCATCCTTGACTCATTGCGCAATATATTATTATTTTTACTCAGACCTCAGATTATTGCACCTGGTTCATGCGCGTAATGGCGGCGGCGCAGATGAAGTCGAATCCCGATCGATACCTCCCGTACGTTATGGCGGAGGGTTACAACGATGTTCCTTCGTTCTGCTCGAGGGAGGTCGAACCTATGGGTAAGGAATGCAGCATGGTCCAGGTCTCGGCGTTGGCGGAATGCTTGGGGGTGAGGGTGGTCATCGAATACATGGACGGGAGGATGGCAACGGGGGAGGAAAGGTTGGTGCATCACGTTTTTGGGGGGGAGGTAGAAGATGATAGCGGCGAAAATAATAATGATGATGCACAGCTGAAGGGGGAGAGGACGAGCATAACCCTGTTGTATCGTCCAGGTCACTTTGATATTTTGTATTGAACCATGGAAATTACTTAAGCAAAATTCTATGCATTCTCTTATTCAGTCTCTGATTGCAGTCATTATGGATGAAAACAGGGTCACTTCAAGTGTGAAGTTCTATTTCATGACGCTTGCTTGGGCACGGGTTGTGTGTTTGGGTGTGTGTGTGTTTTTTTTTTTACACGGAAGTCAGCGGTGTTGAAATCAATGAATCCGTTATCAGCGACAGAGACAGAGAGAGGAACATTGACTGATAACATCAATTAAGACGAAGATTGTTTTCTCGTGTAGACGAGATGAAAGAGTAGAAATGGAATCTATTTCTACCTTTCCTCACAGACGGTAAAGGAGTGTTTATGCATGAGCCGCAAATTTCGAAAGACACAATTTCAATCCTCCATGTCTTGGCACCCGCATCCTGTCCTCGGGTGCGAGCTCTCTTATATGCTCATAATGGCAATTTGTTGACATTGGTCCACGCATAGGAAAGATTGTACGACGATGCCGAGTCTCAATTAGCCTGGCTAGCCTCTCGCAACGAGAATCTATTCTGTGCGATAGAATGTTCATCAGCATAATGGATCTATCATTTTATTGATTGACTAAATGCACCAATTTTCTCATATATTCTTGACCCTTCAATCTCAAGGGGAAACGTACGTGTTCTCTCTCTCATTCGAGTCAGACCTCGAAAAAATTACCCAGTAAACAATCCAACCCGTTCGAATCCACAAACCTCTCGCACAGTTCCCTCCTCCTATCGTGCCGCTCGGTGTACTTGTTCATCGGATGGTCCAAGAGCGTGATTCTGTTTCTCTCCTTCCGTGTTTCGGCCGTCGCAATCACATCGCCTACACTGATGTCCGCATCCGACTCGTCCTCTTCCAGGGCAATGTAAAGGTGGAACCTCAAATTGCCGCCGGAGCCGTGCTTGAAGCCACCTCCGTGGATCGTGTCCGATGGAACAATGAGCATTTTTCCATGGGGGATGAAAACTACCGTCCCCTCGATGGCGTCGCGGAAGCTCCTCCACGTCCTCTCGACTTTGCGACCGTCCTTGTTGTTGTCATCGTTGTCCCTGCTGGTCTCCGCCTCCTTCTCCTCTCTAACAATGGGGTCCAGCCACAGCTGGAGAAATGCTCCCTCCTCTGTGAGCGGGAAGAATGACAGGTACAGTCTCTTCCCGTACGTTCGAAGGATGTCATAATCGTAATCCACGTGAGCGGGCTGGAACATGGTACGTTCCGTCGTCATGTACGATCCCCGATATGATAGATTCGCTTGACGTAACGATTGTCGGATAGAGGCTTCGAAGGCCTCGATGTCACGTTGAATCGACGATTCTCGCATGGCGATGCCTTCGTCGCCATTGTCGTCGGAATCACCGCCCCTCCTCCTCCTTTGACCGTCGAGGATGATGGACCTGATATCTCGATTCGCGGCCTGCATCTCGTAGAACATATTCTCGTTGTAGTCGCCGACGCGCGCGGCCAATCGGGACGGGGCGGCGTCGCGCAATCCCGCCAGTATGTGCGGACCGACGTCTATCAAGTGGCCGTCGTGGGCGTCGAGGAGCGCTCGCGCCCGAGGGCAGGACGCGGATGACAAGACGACGATGGAGGACAGCGCCTTCTCGCGCATTCGAATATGCAGGAGCTTCTCGTCGGTCTCATCACTCCGAGAGAGACGATTTACCTCTTCGGGAGGTAACGGCTGACTCGGTGCGTCATCGTCGTCCGCTGCGTCATCGATGTCGTTGTCACGATGATCTCCTTTCTTGGCTTGCACGAGGATGAATTCACAAATGGCGTCCGATGATGCCGTTTCCTTCGATCGGCAGAACGACCGAGAGCTGTCGTGGCGAACGTCGACGGTCGACGAGAAGCTGTCGACTGACTCAGAACGCACGTCCTTGTTCTTAATTACGTGGTTGGTCACGCTTTTGTTCTTTGCGATGGCGACCATGTTTTTGAAGGGGTTGGAGCGAAATTTGAGTTTACGTGTGTTTTTGCGTGGGCGATCTCTGCGGATCGATGACAACAAGGCCGGAGCAAGGATGCGTGAGTGTTTTGTTCGTAGCGAATGGTCAAATGAAAAATACATCCAGAGGTGTGAATAAAAGTAAAAGGATAGGTGTAGATAGACGAATCCCCACAGTCCTTTCATATCCATTTCATACCATGTGTACTGCAGCACTTCATTGTTTCGATTACACACCTTGATTGTCTGCTACTCCCTTTTTGGGTTATGTATGCATCATCGGCGGCCGGGCCCGAGCTCGGTTCGGATCCAGATTGCCGATGCTTTCTCTCTCTAGAGTAGATAGCAGTGATGGAGGGTGAAGCAGCAGCAGAAGCATGTCAAAGTGGTGTCAAAGAGGAGAAGCATGCACTCCGAGATAAGAAAAGATCAGGTGTATGTATCGTATCGTATCGTACCCTAGAGAATATCTGTCTTATCTACCATATTATGGTACGATACTACAGTTGTTCCCACGTGAAGTGTGTACGTAAAAGGATCTACCATACAAAATCGGAGTAGGTACCATAGCTGTCAAGGAGGTCCGCGGCGGGGCTCGGTGGGACGAGGCTGATCGTATGTGGGGGTCCTCGTTTGAGCTGAGCGAATGCCCTGTCAAACTTGTTCCCGTTGTTGGAAACGGAGAGGAGAAGGAGGATGGGGAGAATGGCCCGCTCCCGCGCCTAGGCATCATGGTAGAGGCATTGTCTGCAAATAAGGAGATATATACCCATTTACTCTGTATGCTGTGATGTATTTCAAAGGATGATCGAATGTCATCATAATATTTACGGCACATCATAATGATCCTTCATCCAACCAAGCCACCAATGCATCAACAACTCTTTCAACCTGTCAAGATACCAGAAGTATGAATGCAACATATGCATTTGTTAGAGAAATTACAAGCACACGCGCACACAACTGTAAACAGAGAAACAAGCGGCCAGCGCAAATTTCCCATTCAATGATGTGGAAGGAGGAGGAACTCACTTGTTCGTACCCCAATTTTTCCCTGACTACCTTGGCGCTCTCCTCGCCGTCATTGCCGCCGCCGCCGCCGGAGGAGGAGCCGCCCACCATGCCCACGATGCCCCCGAGCGTCTCCTCCAACGCCTCGCCCCATCCCTCCCCCCCGCTCGGGCCCAACAGCGGCGTCAGGTGATTCCCCTCCAGCACCCTCCTTTCGAGGTTGATCGTTATCATGGGCCGCTTCATCTTCATGACGCTCTCGGCCTCGCGCAGGTACCCCTCCAACGCCGGCGAATCGTCCAGCGCGTCGTCCTCGAACTGCAGGATCATCGTCCGACGGCACCGATACGCCCGTCGCGCGGCCGACGACATGGCGTCGGGCGTCGGGGTGAAGTCCCGCGCCCCCCCCTCCACCTCGTCGATCAACTTCGGCACCTGAGCGGCGACGCCGAGGGACTGGAGTAGGAGCGAGGGCACGTTCCCGGGGGCGTTGGACAAGGCGTCGTGTACGGGTCCGGTCAGTAACCTCGTCAGGGATTCGCGTATCGGCGGGGGTATCGAGACGAGGGACGACGGGAGGATGTTCTCGAGGGACAGGCCGGGGATGGGACCCGGCAGGGATCGGACGAGACGTCGCAGGGCGTCGTCGGACGGCACCTCGCCGTTGATTTGCTCCCTGGCGACCTCGATCATGGCCTTCATCAGCTCGCTCCCGTTCCTGTCCCCGTCGCTGAAAAGCGGCACGACGAGCTCCTTGAACAGGGGCACGGCCTCGGACACGCCCCGATTGTTGTAACTTATCAGGGCGTTCGCGGCCCGGGGCGTGTCGGGGAAGAGCGACGTTATCAGCATGTGCAGGAGAGCCCCGCAGGAGTGTCCCACTCCCACGACCGGCACGGCTCCGTATTCTGTTTTGTGTGTGTGGGGATTGGTATGTGTGTGTGTGTGTGTTGGTTTTTTGCATTCCAATTCGTCCGATCGAAAAAATGGAGGAGGAAGGCGATAGGAAGGGTGAGCGCTCGTCGGAATAGATTATGCACTTACGCGAGCCGGGCAAAAAGACAGTACGATTGATAGATACGCGAGCGAATAAATATGCACTCCCGAGCCGTAAACGTTTCTTAATCCTACCACCCACCCCCCCCCTCCTTCCTCCTCGTCCTCTCTCGTTTGTCGACTCTCTCCCCTTTCCATTAAAAAAAACAAAAACTCACGCTTGGCCAGATCCGGCGCGACCAACTCAAACCGACCAATGATCTCGTCGCAAGTCGTCAGGTGATCGAAGCTCAGCTGGTACGGCGTCGCGACCACGAGGTACCCCCGCGAACTCAGCCGCTCGAGCATGTAACGGTAAAATATTTGGGGCGCCGCCCCGACGAAGGCTCCGCCGAGGAAGTGTATGAGAGCTCGAGGCTGCGCGGACGTCGACGACGAGGAGGAGGAGGAGTATGGGCGGAGTATGTAATTCCCGTGTATTTCCTCCCATCGTCCGACGGACGACGACGACGACGACGACGGACGATCGGCGGACGCTATCGTCGTCTTTTTGGTGGCATCCGTCGACGATCGTTCGCCGACGGGAGGAGGACGGGCGGTCGCGGACGAGACGACAACGACGTCCTCGCCAGCGTCGGATCGATCCATCTCGTCCTCCAATCGCCTCTCCTCCTCCATCCATCGCGACGCCGCCGACGACGACGACGACGAGGATTGCGACGTCGATGATTGCGACAGCGACGAGGAGGAGGGCGATGACATCATCACCCCTAGGAACGGACGGGGAACGTCGTTCGTTCTATCCCGCGTCGACGACGACGAAGAAGACGACGGCGACGACCCTCCGCCGTCGCGTCGCGGTCGAGCGGAGGCGGCGGGGGGGAGCGCGATCGTTCGAAACGCGCCGGCGGAGGGGACGACGAAGACGAGCGCCGCCGCCGCCGCCGATGACCGTCGCATGGTTCTTCTTCGTTTGTTACGCCTGAGTTGCTATGTTGTGTTTGGCTCAATCTCTCTATGGTGTGCTATTCTACCGTCGTCAGCAGGCTTTTTCGATGACGCAGCGGCGGATCAACCAGCTGTATTGTCTCTTTGTCGTATCGGTATTTATCTACTTTGTCAAAGATCTGTTTCACCTAATATCCAAAATATCCTAGAGCATCCATAAACCGGTTTAGTACCGAGAAAACGTTCACAAATCTGTTAGGCCTAAGGTATATTTCCGGGAAGGGATCGACTAAATAATACGATATGTCCTTAATCTGAATTTGTACGTGTCTCGAATTGGGGATAGTATCTTGATTTTTCTGGTATGTTTAGCCACGCGTTCTTGCGTACATACGAACCGGGTGTAGGAATTCCTATAATTGTTTTTGATGTGTCTCAGATTCGTCGGTATGGATTCTACAGGTTCCCGAATACCTGGGAGTAAGGGGGGATCTTTTTTTTTCCTGAATTGTTTCATATTTCGTCGGATACCAACTCGTATGTGTCAATTCATATCTACCAATTGTATGATACGAATTCGTAGGTACGAATTGACATAAAAACATACAAATTCGTACCTACCAATTTGTACTAGACAAATTGGTAGGTACGAGTTCCCATTTCAAATTTATATATCAAGACTCAAAGTAGTAGTACTTTGCCTATTGGAGCAGACAAACATCCAGAAATGGATTGATCTTATTTTACAAATTCCATCATTATAAGCCTTGATGATTTATGGAACCAATTGAGATTCAAAAAACTAGCCCTGGCTTTGTTGGTACAAAACATATTTGGGGTGGACTGGCATTTAGGTTGACGGTGTGTGAGACCATAACTCAGAGGTTAACCATCCACCTGTAGCCAGAATGCTATTTCTGCCATATACACATGGCTAACGGCCACCAATGCTTAGGCTGGTATTTCACCTTAACTTGTCTGTATCAATTTAAAGCTTAGGCCATGTTGCGAGGAATGAATGCCCCAACACTAATGCAACTAAAGTCATTATTGGTAATGAATATGATTCTAAATAGTTGTGAGGTCTGCTTAGTTAAAAAAATAGGTCTGCATCAAATGTAAGCTGGGATTTAAATCCCAAAGCACTGAGTACTGAAGTAATGCCTTCAGACACCCCCCTTACTCATTGTCACCCTCCTTACCACCAAGTGCTCCTTTGCTAAGAAGTAGCTCTGCATAGCATTTGAAAAGAGGTCCATCAAGGTTCTTAGTGAAGATATCAGCCTCATTTTCTGAGCCTGCAGTCCACTTCACAGGTAATACCTTTGCTTCCTTAAGCTCTTGCAAGAAGCACTGTTCTTTAACGTTGATAAGTCACGAACGACCTCCACCACTGAAGCTGTTGATAAGATCTAGCACAGCTAAATTCGATTATTTGGAATTTCTGGAACTAGCTGCCCGTGATGTTATATCGAATATTTGGATATTCAATTTTACATGCCTGAAATTTGCCCGATATTTGAATTTACATGGCACAAAAATCATGTAATATTGAAAATAAGGGTTAGGCTAATTTTGTGCAGCCGCCCCGATAGTCGCAGGCAACTCACACAGCGATGCCGCTTTTAACTATTCCCCCAATGGTAAGGGTTGCATGCAGCCGCCCCAATGGTTAGGGTTGTTGCGGCCGCCATGTATTGCCCCAAAAGTTAGGGTTGCGCATGCAGGGGGGTTGGGTTGGTTGGTTTTAAAAAGTACCTTTTGCATGACCCTAAAATTAAGACACCTATCTTATCAATATTCGATTTTACATGGCTTACAATCATGTAAAATTGGAAATCGGCATTTATAATTGAATATTCGAATATTCAATTTTAGCTGCAACAGATCGATTGCTCCCTTGTTGTCCATCTCTACGACCCAATTGAGTCCAGCGTGTTCTTCTGGTAAATCATGTCTTTACACAAAGTACTGCTGCGCTAAGCTCTGCTTTGCAAGACGACAGGGCTACTGTCCTCTGCGTTGCACTTCTCTGCCTTGTAGGTGCATTCTCAAGATATACAACATACCTAGAGACACTGTGTCATGTCTGAGTATCCTTTGCATAGTCCACATCTGATCATCCTCTGATGCATAAGTGATGTGCATGCCTTCATCCCACTTGCAAGATGGCTACAAGAGAAGCCATGCATCTCTTGTACACAATACATTTTTCATGAATCTTTTTATTGAGTTGATTGTCTTTGAGTTCCCACATGTCATGTACCATGCTAAGTCACATCCGGGCTGTGCAATGTCAAGTCCTGACTACTGCATCTGATACATCAGTTTTTCCCTGCCAGATCTCAAAGTTGTCTTATCAGCTGGACTGAGAACTTCTTTGCCTTTGGCTGGATGCATCAATACTGTTCCAGGCTTTGCTGGCGTGTTGTAGCATCTTTTTCCTACTAGTTCAAACTCATCGTCATGGCTTTGCATCAGTACAGTCTGAACTGATTGGATTGTATCTTCACTGACATGTTCGATCTTGTTCTCAATGTACTTTATGAGCTCTCCACAATTGTCACATTTGAATTCCTTCATAAGATTGCTCGTGAGCTCCATCCCCAAGTTGGATGGGCCAATGATCATGTTGCCATCGATCCATGAGTTCATGATAACCACTCTACCCCCTTCCCATTTGTAAAATAGGCATGGATCTGCTGAGCTTTGTTTGAGTCCATTGTTGCTGTGAGAAGATTCCTATAGAATGCCATTGCCGCCTGCTTGAGCCCATAAATGCACTTCTTCAACAGTATGACATAAATAGAATTCTTCGAATCTCAATGGGGTCTTGATATAGATCTCTTCTAACCATCATTGAATTCACCATGAAGAAATGCTCCCTTTACAATGACCACATGCACAATCCATTGTAATGGCCATACCATTTGTCACTGGCACGCTGACACTTGTTCCATTAAAGTGCTGTCCATCGCTTTTCTTGAAACCTCAAATGTGTACTCTTACACAAAGTTTGTCACTACTTTTCTTCTTCATGGTGGAAGTTCACTGAGCTTCACACACTCAAAGATACCACTATGAACCATTCTAGCATGCTCCGTTTGGACTTCTTCTTTCCATTTTTTGCCATCCAGAACATTGATTGCCTCATGGTACTTCATGACTCAGAGTTATTGCTGTTCTCAATCCACCCCTGATGCCTGCTCCAATGTTGAGATACTCCAAGAGACTATCATCGAATGCGTGTAATACTTTTACCTCCTTCTTGTTGATTCTTAACACCTCATAGTAGTTGGAATTGATGCCTCCCGTGATGTCATCATCATCCACTTTGGTTGCCATAAGACCACTTCATTTGATAGTGATTCATGTGCTTGGATTATATGCACCATCCTTTCTTCCAATGGTATGACCATATCTTGTGGTCACTGGAATCCATCCATGTGTTTACTCCAATGAAGAATCGCATGAGCCAGATTTTTGCCAGGTGTGCAGCCCATTATTCAATTTCACAACCACTCACCCCATTTGCTGATGTACAATCACACATCGCCTAATTTATCCAGTCATTCTAATCCATTCTACTTAACCCAACTCATGAGACCAGTCTCAACATCACACTTATGCTAATATCTGGCAGCTCATGCACCCAGTTTTCTGCCCATTCGCTTGGCATTTCGAATATGCATCTGTGAGCTTTGCTTCATTAACAGCATGCCTGCACACACAATCATAATCATGCACTGTCACCTGACTTTCTTCTATGGACTAGTACCAGAAGCATTTTGATATTGAGAGAGGACAGGAAAGGATAACTGGGTGTTCACTCCCCTGAGTGGCATAGCATTTGCCCCAAGGCATTTCTGCTGGTTACCTGGACTAATGCTAATGCTCTCCGTGACTATTTTTGCCTTGCTGTGCATCATTTTTTTGGTCCATAGTATGCATTGATGGCATCATACCATTTTTTTAGATACCTGGTACATTTTTTCTCCCCGCCAAATGAGCTACCTTTGGTTTCCATACAACAGTCTTATCTATGGTATGTTCATATCCTATGGTACCAGAGACTCCTATATTTGAAGACAGTTCTCTACTCTATTTGGCTGTAAAACCAATAATGATATGAAGTAAATAAGTCGTATCGCCCCCCAATCCTCGACAGCTACCTTTGATTGGTTCCCATACGACAGTCTTATCAATGATATGTTTGTATTGTATGGTACATAGACTCCTACATACAATACACTCTATTTCTGAAGACACCTCTCTACTCTATTTGGTGGTGAAACCAAACATGATGAGAAGTAAATAAATCTTATCATCCCCCAATCCTTGGCACAATTCTCTGGCAGCTAACCAAACCAATCATGTCATCGAAAAAGCTGAGACCAATCAATCCATGGACGACACAAAAATGGCAGTGGAATGTCTTCTTTTCTGTGGCAGCCTTGTGGCGTATGACCACGACTCACCGCTGACCGCTCACTTTCTGAATTATTTTCCATTGCACACGACCTACCAAAATCACATCCCCGCTCAACTTGCGTAAATGCAAAGTCGGATACAGCGCACTCCAAAAGAAGTTGATGCCCTGTAACATGGGCTTTGTCCAATTGGCAGAAAGGGATATGGAGCAGAAGTCCAGCCATTCCATCAAGGACAGCACGGGCATCACCAAGGTGGAGAAAAAACAGGCCATTGCCATTCGTGTGCATGGAAGCAGTCCAACGCCACCTTGATTGTGTTCTCACCCAAGAAACAAATAGCAATGAACAACTTTATGTTGTAGATGTTGGGGAAGAACGTCAATGTATTCTTGATTTTGATCATGACCATGAAGATTATGGACCCCATTGAGGGAATATAAACATGTTGAATGCATTTTGCTCTTGTGAGGATCCCGATGGGAAGGTGGACCTCACATGCTCCAAGGCCATCTTCATGATCATGGATTTGATTTGGCTGGCTGTGGGATTGTACATAATGGCCAACATGAAATTGCTCCCATTGATGAGCGCAGATTGGGAAGGTCACATGGTTTGGAAAAAAGTTTTGGAAACAAGCTTGATCCCCCCTGTGAATCGAGTAGAGACATATGAGCACTTCTAATCTTTTGCTTTGAGGTATCGCAGTTACTTACTTGTTGATTAAGACCTTGCTCCCATTGATGAGCACAGATTGGGAAGGTCACATGGTTTGGAAAAAAGTTTTGGAAATGAGCTTGATCCCCCCCGTGAATTGAGTAGAGACATATGAGCACTTCTAATCTTTTGCTTTGAGGTATCGCAGTTACTCACTTGTTGATTAAGACCGTATATCTACCCCTGCATGTTAGCTAAAAATATGTTGATGCAGTTTTCTAATAAAGTCCTGAATCATGATCGTGGTACCCTGTTCAATGTCTGCACTGAGGCAAGAGGCACTGAAATTCGCAGGCAACCCATCGTACCATGGATGGATATGAATTTACTATGAATAAAACACCATTTCTTCACCTTGATAGCAATTATTAGTGTCTATCTATCTTTTGTGCCTTGAATTTGGTAATGACTAATCAGATACCAATAAAGTACTAAAGTTACATCAAGTAGGATTTATGCAGTGAATTGTGTACTTGCAATTGCTCTTTCACATGTGGTTTCTTGAAATGCGGAGCCAAGGGAGCAATTTTAAATACATCAAACAAACACAATTCCCACTGTACAATAAATATGAAGACGTAGTAGTAGATTCCATCACACTCTGTAAGAATCAATATGTAGATATACAATGCCAGCTAAAATGTCCCTGATATCCATCATGTTTTGAAACATAACATCATACAAGGACATATTCCTCCAGCTCCAACTTGCATTTTCTTGTACATCAAGTAGCATACAAATGACATCCCACTGCAGATCAAAGCCGACAGATAGAAACCCTTGGTGGAAGATGCATATGAAGGAGCCGATGAAGGCACAAGCTGAAGTGGCTGAGAATGGGGCAGAGCCTGCTGACGCAAGAGATGAACATCCAAGAGAGACTGTTGTGGGAAAATCAACAGAGGACACATGAAGGAATCTCGTAAGCATAAAAAATGTGCCCCATCACGCATCTCCTTCATGAAGATATCAGCAGGGTTGATCCAACCAAGGACACGAAGGACTTTCAGAGATGACTCCTGAACCCATTCCCGGACGGCATTCTCACGCATTTCCATGTGATGAATCTGTTTAGTTGTCATATTGTGGGACCACTTGACACATGATTCGTTGTTGTTATACAGAGGAGAAGCAGCGGTTGTGTCAACAATGTCATGACCACCCGCACGAACCGCATCAACAATATTGCGAACGCTCATTAACAATTTGGAGACCTCATTAGTCGCGCGGATTTCGGCCTCACAAGAGCTCAGGGAAGTACGCTCCTGGCAAACAGCAGTCCAAGCAATAGGTCCACCCTGCCAGAAGATAATGCCCCCACTCATGCTCCGACATTTGAATAATGGAAGCAAAGTACCGTCACGAACTGCAGAACCAATCTGGGAGCCCCAGCAAGCATCGCTATAGGAAGTGAGAGGGGATTGGTGCAAAGGCGAAGGTGGCTTAGCATCCGTATAAGCTTCAACGTCCGAAGAATCAGGAAAGTGGACAAACGTGTGAACAGGTTCCGTAGAAGAAGACATGAAGTGTATGCCAAAGTCATGAGTGGAGTGAATATAATGAAGAACATGAAGGCCAGCTTTCATATGTCCGGGTAAAGGTTTTGTGTTATAAGACACAGGAACGAATGGACTGGTGCCAAATTGGGCCGAGTGGCGGTGGCCAGCCAACCAATGCTACCAATGAGGCTTTGGTATGCTTCCATTTGATGGAGTTGAGCAGGAGAATCATCGGCATCAGAAGATGGTGCAATAGAATCAACAGGAACGCCCGACCGATAAAGAGTAGCCATTGGGGTAGCATCCCAGGAATCCCAACAGAAGTGTTCGACCAAGTTAGCTGCAAAGCCCGTCTGGTTGAGATGAACGTCTACCCGTGAAGATGTCATGCGCCAAGAGAAATGAAACCCAAGAAACCACTCGACTAAACCCATAAAATCAACCTTAACGCGTTCGCGTAGTAAACGTTCAAATAGCAACTCGACCTTGGGATCTTCCGAAAAATAGACAAAGTCGTCCACATAGAGGCCCAACGATAACGGAACAGCTGATTCGAAAGACGTAGGATCCCAAGGGTCACAGACAATCCCAGTGTAGAAGCATGGGTCATGGGCATTTGGAGTAAGTCCAATCGAACAGAGAATAGAATCAATCTTCTCATACCAATGACCAGGACTCCAACGCAAACCATATAGTGTTTTCTGGAGAAGCCAGTATTCATCCTTGGTGGCATCCGGATCTCCAGACGGTGGCCGCACAATAGTGACCTCCTCTGGGGGAAGAATACCCTGGCAGAAGGCGTTTTTAAAGTCACCCTGTTTCAGAGCCCGACAGTGTTAGACTGCAAGGCTGACGAGATAACAAAGGCTGTCAAAACAGAGAACAGGGGCAAAACGGTCACTCTTCGACCTCTCCCGACCTTCATGGTTCCCCAAAACAACGATCCGAGATTTGGCCCGAAGGGGCATGAGGTTTTCGTCTTTCTTGATGGTTAAAACACACATAGTCAGAATAGCCCGAGGAGCACCCTTCTCCCGCAAAGCCCGGTATTCACCCAGAGTGAGACGTTTAAAAGTTCCGAGGCTTTCGATACCATTCTTCTCTTCATTGTAGCTTTGTAACCCAAAATCGGGATGGGAAGACGTGAGAGCTTGAAGGAGGGAAGGCGGACAATCCCAATGAAGGTTAATAGCACTGACAATATTAGTGACCGGGTCAAAGGTAGACCAAGATAAAGGACTCGCCGACAGGACCGAGCTGGAAGGGCCTTGGAGAAAGGATTGAGCCACGTGGCCAGGGACCAGGATGCCCTTGGTGCAAAGATCAACCCAGTTGTAAGGAAGGTTCAGAAGGTCAATGCCCCAATCCTCAGACTTCTTCTTGAGGTGAGTTTTGAAACCAAAGCAATACGTACCAGAAGACGTGCGTGTGAGATACCCCTTGTGATAAGCTCCTTTGTGTTCATAGGTAATCAGACTGTTCACCAAGAGAAATGGAGGGAGAAGGGCCAATGAGCCGTTGGAGAAGGATCTGAAGTATCAGAGACTGGAAGGGGCACAGCTGTAATAGATGAAGCCATCTCCAAAAGCGGAACCGAAGCAGACATGCCATTGTCAAACAAAATCTGATACGACGGTGATCCAGAAGTATCCGTTGACAGGGGTATGTCCATAACAGTGCCCGCAAGGAGCATATTAGTCATCAGGTCCATACTCTCGACCCGCGTGCTTGGAGGATAAGGTTCTTCCACTGACACACCCTCATCCCGAAGCAAAGAGCATAAGAGACCGCCGTCGTATTTGAGAGAAGGATAAATGGATGAGGGAAGGCGATAGGGGTCCAGCCAATAGGAGTCAGGTTAGTAGTACTGTTTCGTCCGCAGGTTGTACACTAACAGAGCATTTGACGTGGGCAAGCGACCAATACTTAGCGATGCCGTCCATAGTGTGAGATT
>JALLAZ010000358.1:0-16554 GCA_036939755.1 Stephanodiscus triporus
GCCCCTGTGAAGGTCATGCCCCCCACCAATCCGAGCATCCTGCCCTAGTTTGCTTCGCACATTCCATTCATACACGTGCCAATGCAGTCAAGTTTGCACATCAGGCATTGTGTAACCCGCCGATCTCCACACTCTTAAATTAAAAGGGTGTCCGAACATCAGCTAGGAACTAATCCTCAAGTACCTTAATCGCAGTCCCACGACAGCAAAGGGCCACATGAAACGGCCAAGGCACGGCATACGGAGCACTCACGCCAAGCCCAAAACAGTGATCCCCTCGTCGGCAGCCCCGCCGGTCATCCCTGTAATCCCGATTGCTATGGATGACGACAACACTGTTGCAAACATTTTTTGTTTCAGTGCATTTGCAGACCAAACCAGTGGCCTCGTCTACCACGATCTGACTGGTTCATTTCCGTTTGTCTCACTAGACGGCAGCGTCTGTTTCTGTGTTTTGTACCATAACAAATCCAACTTCATCTTTGCCACCCCAATCAAAGGTTTGGATGACAAAACAATCTTTCAAGCATACCAAAAACACTTCGACGAACTCACCAGCAAAGGATTCAAACCGATGCTCAACATCATGGATAATCAAGCCACAAAACACATCAAAGCTTTCCTTTCGACAAACAATTGCGACCTGCAACTCGTCGAACCACACAATCATCGTGTGAACGCGGCCAAATGGGCCATACAAACATTTAAAGATGCCTTCATTGCGGCCCTTGCCACAACAGACGTGGATTTTCCCATCCAGTTGTGGGACAAACTCACACCGCAGGTCCAAACGTGTCTCAACTTAATGCGCGAATCCCAGATCCACCCCACTATGTCAGCATACAAGTCCATGTATGGACCGTATGACTGGAACCGGTATCCCCTTGCCCCCCTTGGGTGCAAAGCAATCGTCTATGAAGACGGTGACACGCGTGGCTCTTGAGCATCGCGGGGTGCCGACGGTTGGTACCTCGGCCCTTCAAAGGACCATTACTGATGTGACTTTTATTACATCCCCGAGACACGGGCATACCGAATCTCGGGTTTCTTCGGAATTATTTCCACAACATTGCCAGCTCCCTAATCTCTCCCCGACGCAACATTTTAAGGCACTCACCGATGAATTGACCGACACGACAAGCATTGCCAACATGACCCGCAAAGGTTGACGTCTCCTCAATCTCCTCCAAGCCAACATACAGAAGATTTTACATCCTCCCGAAGTCCAGGATATATGAAATGGCAAAACTCTTGCCACACCGAGTGGCATAAATGAATAAAAGTCCCAGCAGACAAAAAAAACAGTAATTGTGAAGCACAGGAGGGAGCAAGAGGCCGCGCCACAGAAAAGGGTACAACAATAACACCACTTGACGGCATTGGTGCTGAACAGGAGGGCAATATCACTTTGTAGGATGATAGCGCCAAGGCTCCATATTATAAGTGAATCAGGGATGTATGCAATGAACCCTGATTTGCTTTGAAACTAAATCAAATATTTGATAATCCCACACTACAACATTTGCCTTTAAATATCTAGATGACATACAATGGCCCTTTTGCTATACTTGTATGAATTGGCCAAACTCTTGCCATTCCGAATAGCATATATGAATAAAAGGTCCAGCAGACAAAAAAGAAAAGGTTCCTGATCTATCATCGCGAACTACTTCGGTATTCTCACTGATAGCTGTGATAAACAGCTCCCTCGACCCTTTCATTTGTTCACTCTAAGAATAACACACATCCTTCTCTTTGAACTCTTTTTGATATGTTGTTGTAGTGCAGCATTTCATATGGTACGGAAATAAAATAATACCTGTTTCTCCTCATGCTAAGAAGAGGCGTCTCCTTAGCTCATCGTGGAGTAAACGCAGCTCTGTTCCTGTGTTCCCCAATACGTCCGCATTCTCCTGCGCCCTCCTCACCAGATATGGCATCACCTCCCGGACCTTGCCGTATGGAAGATATTTGAATGCATTGTAACCATGATGCCCGAGGGTGAACGTCAGATAATCAGACATACCGTAGAGCTGTGCAAAGTGCACGCTTTCATCATTGGGTACCAAGCCAAGTTCTGTCATAAGGTCCGTGGCCTTCCTTATGCTAGTCTCGTTGTGCGTCGCTATCATGATCTCCAATCCAGGACCATGACGACATCGATGACGGAGCAAGAGTTCCACGACCTCATCGTAACAACGATGCGTCCTTTCCGCAGTTTCGTGGATGGGATCTTGATATTTCATCGTCTTGGCCCTCTCACGTTCGTGCACCATGTACGCTCCTAAAAACGGAAACAAAATTTCAACACTGATATTCATTCTCACTGCTGCACAGTCAGATCAATATTTCTTCTCACCTCGCACCAATTTCGCGGCAAAGTGAAAATCGAAACGTTCCGATCGCTTCAAGTCTGTCATCACCCGTTCTGTGACGTCCTTTAGATAACACTGAAAAATAAACAGAGAGACAGAAATGGGAGTGAGTGATTTATCTTGTGAGGGAGAGCCGCACGTGCACCGAACAAACCGACCTGATAGGTGTTGAAAATGACCGGACGATCCGAACGGTCCTTGGCGTTGTACTTCCGCTGGAGTTCCAACACGAGGTTGTCGATCGCGGGCTGATACTTGGTGTGCTCGGCGTCTATCAGCAGCCTCGTGCCGCACCGCGAGGCCTCCTCGGCGAGGGCGTGCAGTCGCTCGCTCGTCCTCTTCAGGAGCGCTACCTCCTCGTCGGAGGGCGTCGCAAGCACCAGCGGACCAACGTCATTGCATTTCGATGTGAACGTCGACAGCGTGTACGGGGTGAAAAGCTGGCTGAAAGAGATGTAGTCGATCATGTCGCCGCCGCCGGGCGAATCAACTCGCAGCATTTCGAGGATATCCACCAGCTTTCCATCGTTCACGTGGAAGCAACGTCTTCGGTGCATCGTCGCATGAACGGGAACACGGGAAGAAAGAGGAGGAGGACGACGACGAACGATGTAAACTAAAAGCGTAGGACGCGGATCCACGGGGACACGCTTTGAACTATCCCGTGCGATGATCGGGATTCGGATAATATCAATACGTCCAATGAAAAAATGCCTTCACTCGTAACATCCCACGAAGTCCTCCCGCCCTATCGATCCCGTGCCGCGAACGTCGAACTTGCCGAATAGGTTCTTCACCTCGACAATCGCGGTCGACATTCGTTCGAGGAGCACGGGATCGCCGAGGGCGGTGACCTTGATCGCAGCGAATCCGCGTCCGGATCGAGAGACGTCCCGCGCGGCGGAGGATCGCACGCAAGACGCGAACGCGGCCGCGTGACGATCGCACTCTAGTTCCGACGCGTAATCGTACACGCGCGCCGGTTGGTTGACCGTCGTCGTATTTTTCGTCGTCGTATTCGCGCGGTCGTCGTCGTCGTCGTCGTCGTCCCCCCCCCCCTCGGCGGCATAATCCAATATCGGCCCGACGTTCTCGTCCCTCAGCCTCTCGACGACGCGCCGGACCTCCTCCCCGTCCTCGCCCGCGCAGAAGTGGCCGAAGAAGGTGTGACGCAACATCGCGTCGGCGATCGGCCGGCCGAGGACCCTCGCGGACAGCCCGAGGAGGCGTTCGGCGTGTCGCACGACGAACGACATCCGACACGCGCGGAAGACGACGATGGCGCGCATCAGCTCGACGACGGACTTGGACCCGTGGGCCGAGGCGGGGCCCGAGAAGTCCATCGTCGTCGTCGTCGTCGTCGTCGTCGTCGTCGTCGTACCCTCCTTCCTCGGCGGGACGACTCCGACCCCCGACGGCGTCCCGACGAGGGCGATGGACGACGACGACGACGACGACGACGACGACGACAGCGTGGCCTTCGTCCTAGTCTCGACGCGACGGCGGCGGAGACGACGCGTCGTCGTCGTCGTCGTCGGCGAAGGCGGCAGCGACAAGGCGCGGGGGGATGTCGCGAGTGCGCCTACTACCGACGATAACGGAAGGGGCCTCGTCGTCGCCCCTGCATGGCGATGATGACCACGACACGGACGACCTTCGCGACGACGACGACCTTCGCGAGGACGACGTTGCGAAGGGCGGAGGAGGACATCGCAGCTTGAGCAAACATGGGAGTAGTAAGGCGAGGCTATGGAATATGGAATGTATCGTACGGTAGTACTTTCTCTCCATCCGAATTGCCTCCACCCTGCCAAACCATGATTCGATTCTCTGACATGACGACCCGCCGGCTTGGGACATGTTTGTTTTTTTGTTGTTCTCTCTCTCTCTCTACGATATCGTACTCTCTCTCTTCTTTGAAATTCAAAAGCAAATATGGCGGGAGTGGTCCTGTGGTTGTAAGAGACATAAAATATAGGAGTATTGACGTTGTTGATTTGTGGTGAGGGCAGACTTGAGGCGTCGGCGGGGTAGTTTCCCTTATATACTTTTTCTACCGATCTAGCACACAAGAGGTCGATAACCGACCGACCGACTATTTTTTACTTAAGCAACGCTCCAACGACGACGATAATTGCCTTCATGCTGCGAATAACGCCCATCTACGGCTCGTCGCCCCCCCCGCGCGCCGCCTCCGTGGACCGCGAACACGACGAACGCATCGACGACATCGGCGACATCGACGACGACGACGACGACCCGCCGGAGTGGCTATCCTCCCCGGGACCGTCGTGCTCCCTGGTGGAGTACGCGGGGGTCAGGCTCCTGCTGAACGTAGGATGGGACGAGAGCATGCCGCCACCGACGTCGTCGTCGTCGATGTCGTCGTATTCGCGTCGTCGAACGTCCCCGGACGTAGGCGGCGGGAGGGGAGGCGTCGGAAGCGGCGACGGCGACGACTACGACGACGACTATCGTCGAGACGACGACGGCGTCGTCGTCGCGGCGGGACTCCCGGGAGACGTGGACGCCGTGCTGGTATGCGACTCGACCCTGTCGTCCCTGGGGGGGCTGCCGGTGTTCTTCGGCGATCGTCGCGGGGCCGGCGGCGCCGGGGCGGGGGAGGGGGACGGCGACGACGAAGGAGGAGGTCGGGGGGACGACGACGACGACGACAACAATAATAATGCAATCGTGGCGCCGCCGTTCCTAACGACCTACCCCACGGTGAAGATGGGACAGATGACCATGTACGACCACCACGCCTCGTTATCGCTCGACGGGAGGGATCCGGGCTTCACCCTCGAGGACATCGACGCCGCGTTCGGTCCAGATCGTTTCGTCACGCTGAAGTACAGTCAGACCATCTACCTGCCGTTGGAGGGGAGGAGGGGGGGAGGAGGAGGAGGAGGACGAGGACGAGGAGGAGAGGACGGGACGGCGATGGAAAACGTCGATGACAACGGCGACGTCAACAACGACGTGCCGACGACGTCGGGGAGTAGGAGTAGGAGAAGGGGCGGAAAGACGTCGGGCGCGCTCCTGGCGATCATGCCCCATCTCTCCGGTCACGTCGTCGGGGGGTGCTTCTGGACGTTACGCCGACTAAGCGACGATGCGACGATCGTGCTCGCGCCGACCTACCACCACGCGAAGGAACGTCATTTGGCGGGGAGCACGCTGCACAAATTCGGGATCAACGCCGACGCCCTCGTTACCGCGCCGGGGGGACCGCGCGGTCTCCTTGGGAGGTTGTACGGTCCCCCTCGCCCCCCCCCTGGCGGCCAGGGGAACGACGGCATCGTCGTCGGGGGAGCCGGTCGGGGGCACAACAGCAACAAGCCGATACTCTCCCCCCCCGTGGGGAACCGTTCCGAATCCGAGCTCGTCGACTCCGTCATGGCGGCGCTCCGTCGGGACGGCAACGTACTCCTGCCGGTCGACGCCTCCGGACGCGTGCTCGAGCTCCTCCTCATACTCGATCGGCACTGGGATCGCAATCGCCTCGGGGACGCGTACAACCTCTGCTGGGTCGGCCCGATGTGCCCGAACGTTGTCGAGTACGCTCGCGCGCAGCTCGAGTGGATGGCGGCGCCCCTCGGGGCGCAGTTCGACTCCCAGCGCGGACATCCCCTCGCGTTCAAGTCCGTTCGCGTGTACACGTCGGCGCGGGAGATGGAGGACGCGATCGGCACGAACGACGACGGGACGGCGAATCCCACGTGCGCGCTCGCGAGCGGCGCGACGCTCGACGCGGGACCGGCGAGGGATTTGCTCCTGCGGTGGGGGGGCAACCCCGACAACCTCGTGCTGCTCACGGATTCGACTAGGTGCGTGCCCAGGGGCGACGTCCGGCACCGTCGCCGTCGCCGTCGCGGGGCGGCGACGGCCGGAGGAGGGGGCGGGACCTCCGCGGAGCGCGATAGGGGGGCGACACTGTCTCGATCGTCGTCGAGGGATGGCGTCGGCGTCGGCGTAGTCGAGGCGGACGACGGCTCGTCGGGTGCCGACGCCGCGGACGACGAGGGCGGGGGGGACGACGGGCAGGCGGCGAAGTTCGTCGGCCCGGCGATCCACCCCGACTCCGTCTCGCCGTACACCACGTCGTCGCAGCTGCTGTACCGGTGGTGCGCCGCAAAGGCGTCAAACGAGGAGATGCCCGACGAGGTAGTGGTCGACGCGTACGTGCCGCACCGCGCTCTGCTCAAGGGGAGGGAGCTCCTCGCGTTCCTCGCCGAGGAGGAGCGGGAGGTGCGCCTGCGGAAGGCGGAGATGGAGGAGAGGGCGATGATGAGGGAGATCGAGCTCGCGCGTGGACGGCTGAGGCTAGGCGCGGGGGAAGGCGACGAGGGGACGACGGTCGCCGGGGCCGCCGGCGGCGGCGGCGGCATCGCGTCGTCCTCCGGACATATGACTGCGACGACGACTGCGACGACCGCCGCCGGCGTGTCATCTCGACCGAAGAAGAAATCTAGGTTCGATCAGGCCCTCTTCATAAAGTTCTCGAAGCCTGTCCACAGTGAGTTTATTTCGTTGCCGCGCATTTGCCTATGATGGTACGATTCCTCTCGAAGTTTATTTCCATTAACCACCCCCATCTCCCCCCACTCGCGCATGCGCCCGTCCCCCAAACTCCTGTTTGAAACTCCTTGTTTGGTTTGATACCAATACTCCACGACACGTAGTGACATTCGACATTCGCGAGGAGGCAGTTGGCATAGGCCAGCCCGATTCAGTGGCGAAATTTGGCATAATCGAATCCGTCGGGAATGGTCGATCAGGCGTCTTCGAGGATGATTACGGCATCGCCGTCAAAGCCGAAAGTTTCATCGACATCGTCACGGGAGTCGATCCATCGAAATTCGCAGGCAAATCCTCCGGCAGGATTGGCGAGGAGGTCACGCGTAGAGGTTTGGGATTCGGCCCGGATGGAAAGAAGGCCTCCGCAGGCTCGGTCGGGGCAACGGCCGAGCTGGTGACCGATGATGGGGAGGGAGGAGACGAGGCGATCAATGAAAAGATGCTCGAGGTCGCGGACCTTTCGAACGGGAGGGGCATCATCAAGGGTCGTAACGGCAGGCCGCCGATCAAGGTTTCCGTCGTACCGCGCCGTCTTGAGGTGCTCGCCGAGGTCGTTTACACTCCCCTGGAGGGTCGAGTCGACGCAAGAGCGGCGCGGCAGTCGGTGCGCGCGCTCCAACCACGTCATTTGGTGATCATTGGCGGTACGCGGTCGAATTCTCTCCTGCTGGCCGAGGCTCTTCGCACGACAACCATAGGGCCGTCCTCCATCCAGCCCAAGGGCAATATCGGAAAAGGGACATTGGCTCATGTCCCCAACAATGGTGAGACGGTTCAGCTATCTGTTGGCCACTCATCCTATAAGGTGAGGCTGGTCGACACACCGTACTTGACCCAGGAGGAAAAGATTGAGTTAGCCGAGAAGGAGATCGACTCGGTTGAGCAGTACGAGGCGAAGATCGGAGATTGCACCGTCAGTCTCGTAGACTATGTCGCCACGGGCAAGAAATGGGCAGTGGATGGGTCAATCGTCCTTGCTCCCCGCCGCCATGAGAGTACACTAAATCAACCAACTTTGATGCTCAGCACCAAAGAGGTATTACTAACGGATTTGAGGGCGGAGGTAACGGCCCTGGGCATGAAAGCCGAGTACGGGGCACTTTCTGGATATTCACAGCTTGTTGTGAATGGGAAAGTAATCGTGAGGAAAGATAATGCTACAGGGAAGCTTCATGTTGAGGGCCCTCTATGCTCAGACTTTTACACTGTCAGATCCGTTGTGTGCGGTCAATATGTTACAATATGACGGATTCCACCATACCAATGCATCTGATCTAATTGACAATTTAATGACGAAAGGGAAATTCGTGGCACTCCGCCAACTTTTAGGTATGAAATTAAGACTAGGTACTCAAGTAATCTTGTGTCTTATTCTTGACCTCTGCACAACAAATGTACCATACTCAATAGTTTTCGTACCAAAATGGTTGACGGTAGTCTCCTTAAGAGTGTTCAGATTAGTGATGGCCGCAATAAAAGTAAAGAAAGATTTCATTCTAGCAAGGCTCTTGCTATTTCATCTTCAAGTTCAAGTCAAACTGGGCACATGGATTTTCCATGCTACCCCTGAGCTGGTCTGCTGGTGACCGTGTGATATCAAGCAACTTAAAAATGATATCGGTCGGAAAATTTTGCAGTTCCATGCTTTCGTATGATATCTTTTCTTCTAAATCGAGAATCTGGTACTTCATGAGAGCCAGAGCTCTCCGCAACCGGTCAAAACTGCAAGGGTTGGTCAGTTTGTAACTAGGTTTCAAATACTCGACCTCGACGACGATCCTTTCGACGATGAGGTTACATAGACTGTACATTGCACCGTTCAAAACGTGGACCTCATAGGTCTCGACATCAATTTTCATCAACGAGACGTGTCGAATGTTTCTATGATTCGATAGCATCACTTGGTCGAGTGACACTTCGTCCATATAATCGATCCCATACAGTGCCGGCACTCCGTCTGAGTTGTGACGACTCGCGCCCCCGTATGCCGACGTAGAAACGCATTCACTCCCCGTGATGCGCATGTTGCTCTTGTTTATGACGTGGCTCGTGGAATTCATCGTCACCCGATTCGACTCGTACCCCAACGCATTCATGTACAGTGTCGATTTATCCTCCCAGCCATTCTCCTCGATGGTGCTCATGAGCGCACCCGCATTGTCATGGGACGGCTCGAAGGATATGGTCCGAGCGCCGAGCGCGATGGCGGTGGCGGTGAAATATCCGATATTCGCCCCCACATCGATGAAGACCGGATCGTCGTCATTATTTCGTCGACGTCGAAGGCACCTAACGAGGAGGTCGTGGACCTTCGGATCGTGTTTCCTCCCGACGAACAGGGATCCGCTGATGAAGGTGTCGAATCTCGGATCCCGGATCAGCATCTTGAACGATGATGCGATGCCATCGTCGTCGTCGTCGTCGACGCGCGCTGTTACGAACCGATTCGTCGGATCGGCC
The DNA here is from genome assembly GCA_036939755.1 of Stephanodiscus triporus. Taxonomy (NCBI): domain Eukaryota; phylum Bacillariophyta; class Thalassiosirophyceae; order Thalassiosirales; family Thalassiosiraceae; genus Stephanodiscus; species Stephanodiscus triporus. The sequence continues at coordinate 9,417 of JALLAZ010000358.1, forward strand.
CGGGCGACGTCCGCCGCCTCGGGCGCTTGGCGGGATGCCTCGCGTATCGGCGTGTTCCCGATGGGACATGACGTCGTGCTGGTGCAGAATCCACCGTCAACGCCGAGATCCGTTTCGGCCGAAATTCCGTACGATGATGACGGCGGCGGCGACGTATCACCTCCGCCTTTCTTGGCGATTGTATGTGCGTGAGCGAGAAATGAAATCGCAATCGCGAGTACAAACGTGATGACGATGACGAGGAATCCCAGCACGTTCCGATTTCCGTGGATGGGCGGATGGCCCTTCATTCAATGATTTGCACGCTTCTGATGAAAAGAAGAGGCGCTGATGCGGCTGCGCTAACGAGCAAGAAGTGGTTTCTTACTGATGTTTCTCCGGCGGCGGTATCGTCGAGGATGCTGACGATCTATCGTACGATACCTCAGGTGGTGAACTAGAATTGTGACGTTCCCGCCATATTATGAGTAGATACTAATATCGAATATATTATATGCCCGAATCTCGGCTTTAACCAGAGTGTTTCTGGAATATTATGACCACAAATCTTTTGGGCTGGTTGGGTATTTTCGAAAACTACCTGGTTAAAGCCGAGATTCGGGCAATTCGACTCCTAATTTCAGTGAGCGAGCACCTGTCAGACGTAAGCGACGACGAACATCATGAGCAGCACGAACCCATTCGACCTCGACGACGACGATGCCGGCGGCGGCCCACGGCGGCATCATCCCGACCATCATCATAATCATAATCATCATCAATATCGGCAGCAGCAACAACAACGGCAGGAACTGCCCGCGAACGATGCCGCGGCCGTCGCCCCGATATTCTCCGCCCGGGGCGTGGAGTGGCCGCTGCCGTCGGCGTTCGCGCCGGCGCAGTACCGCAGGTACAGGAGGGAGAGCAAGTCTCACGGACTCGGCATCGGCATAACGAGTAGCGGACTGAGGATCGACCGCCACTCGGGCGGATCGGGGTCGTCGTCGGGGGGAGGAGGGATCGGCGGCGGCGGTCGCCGTCGACCGGAAACGGCGGGCGAGGGGATCGGCGGAGGAGGAGGGGTGGGGGTAGGAGGAGCGTCGTCGCCGTACGCATCGTCCCGGAAGACGACGACCACGACGATCGGGGGAGGGGACGGCGGAGGCGTCGCGGGATCGACGACGGCGGGGGGAGGATACGCCGTCCCGTCGTCGTCGTCGTCGTCGTCGTCGTCGTCGGAGGTCTACGGCGGATCGACGATGACGACGACGACGACGACGACGGGTGGAGGTGGGGGGGGATACGGCGGCCTGACGGGATTGATGGGTCGTGTCCTAGGCGCGTCGTCCCAGTCCTCGTCGGGGACGGCGAATGCGGGTTCGAACGTCGCGAGTGAGTCGGGTCAGCATCATTATTTTTCGTTCGTTTTGTTTCCGTTTTTTTTTGTGCTCGTCGACGTTTTGACGATTGACGATTTATGACGATTATGAGAGGTCATGTTGGATTGTCGCGTTTGCTTGTGTCTCCTCGGATCGACCTGCAGAACCGTTTGTGGTGGCTTGCATCGCTTCCTCTGTGTGTGATGATACTTGTTTTTCCTTCATTACTCATCGAGATGCGAGATGCACCGGACAGCTGTCGTCTGTGACCTTGTCATCTCGAGCGTCATCGTCCAATTTTTGACGGACCTCTTGAAAGAGTGCCGATCCGCCCGGATTCTCAAACACCATTCTTCTTTTTCCCATACATGCCCCTCGTTTCATATTCCGTCGATTCGTGTTTTCAGACGATATCGAAGAGGCGGATTTGGGTTCCTCGGCAACCCGCCCGGTGTGGCCCCCGCAAGCGCGATGCGTCGCGGCCGCCAACGGGTGGATCGTCGCCGTCGTGGAGTGCGGTCCGCCTCCCAACGCGGGGTTGCTCCCCCCATCCACCTCCGCTTCCACCTCCTCCCACGCCGGGGGCGGCGTTTCCGGTCCCGGACCGACGATGCAACACCACCCGTCGAGGCTCGGGCTCGCGGCTCTCATCCCGCCGTTGCGTCTCGTCAGCCGATGGAACGTCCGCAGGGGCACGACGCTCGGGTCGGACAGCAACCTCGTTCCCCTGCCCCCGCCGGTACGGCCCGGCTCGACGGACGACGCAGCCGCCGTCGTCGTCGCGGGGAACAAAAACGGCAACGATCCCAACTTCGGACGCATCGCGCACGTCTTCGTCGATCCCACGGGTTGTCACGTCCTCCTGTCCGCTCGGAACGGGGAGGCGTACTACCTCCACTCGTCGGGGAAGGTCGCGTCGAAGTTGGGCGGGTTCGGACCGGGCGCCGACGGGTCGTATTCGGGCTTCAGGACGGGTGCGACCATGGCCGAGGCGGCCGCCGTCGGAGAGGCGACGACGGTGCAAATGGGTCTGACCCCGGGGAGCTACGTGACTGCCGTCGGGTGGGATCGGTGAGCAAGTGAATGTATTCGTACTTCGTAGGACGTTCGATGTGTAATTTTTATTGGTTTCCATTTGCTCATGCATTGCATACCTTACGCTCGAATATGATTCACAGTGATCGAGGAACGGAGGGATCTACAAAGCGAATCCTCCTCGGGACAAATTTTGGTGAATTGTACGAATATTCTTTGCAGAGCCCATTATCATCCGGGAAAACAAAGTCTTCTCCGTTTGATACCAAGGCTGGAGAAATCAACGCTATGATGGATGATAGCGATAGCGATCCGATCGATTGTCCTGTTTTGCTCCACAGATTGAATAATACTGGTACTTCCGGTATGAGCAGTGCAAGAGGTGGTAATATCGCCTCTCGTAGCCTAGAGGGGGAAGGCAGTGCCGTTTGTGGAATACTATTCCACCGCGTCGTGGGCGGAGTCGGTGCCGCAGCTTCTGGCAATGGTGGTTCTGGGGGATATGTAATTGTCCTGGCATCCACGGGTGGGTTGCATCGGCATACTCGACTGCACACGTTTCGAAGCGAGCCATCAACGTCGTCTTCGCTTACGCTTCGTTCGGCATTTTCCCGTCCTGCGAGCTCGGCTGCCAACGGAGGGGGCGGTTCCAGATCGTTCGTGGAATTGCCTGGATCCGTTGAGTTCGCTGATCTTTGCAGCTGCAATGACGAATCGTTCGCATTGAGAACTGAAACTGGAATTTACTATGGGATGATAGAACGCAGTGCTAGTGGCGTCGCCAGCCTAGGAGGCACTGGTGGAATAATAGGCGCGGGGATGTTGACCTACGACAGTCTAGGGACTCTATCTAGTCTGCGAGGCTCATGTGGTAACAGCGGTGGCACACTGACAACTCCAGCATCCATCGGTCTGACACCACATCACTTCATCACGCTTGGTTCCACCAACAACGTAAAATTTATCAATCGAGTTGCTAGAAAGGTCGTCCAGGAAGAACGTGTCGACTGGGTATCTTTATCTCAAGCGTCTCCAATGGAGAGTGATTTGCAGTATAGAGGGTCAATACGGGGAGCTTTGGTCGCGGTGGCAGAGCTTATTACCGACATTCGCCGTCCCGATCAAATATGGCTTCGGAAGGAAAGGTCGTTAGTGCACATATCATCATCGTGTGAGGATCGTGATGTTTGGAAACATACCCTCGCTCAATGTATCGTGACGGCGACTACGCACCGTCATAATGTTGCATTTCCACAACATATGGAAGGAGCCGCAGATGGTGCGATTTCCTTACCCGGCGCACTATTGACTAGCGAAGAAAAGCATATTGAGAGTCTTTTCGAACACGCAAAATCCCTTTGCATCAATCCCGTGAGAGACTTATTTTCAATCACTTCATGCGAGTGCTTGAGTCGCAGCAGTTTTACTCACCTTACACTTGATTTGCATCTCATACTTAATTTTAAGTCTCAAAAGGCTGTAGTAAATGCTGTTCGAGCCGAATATCACCTCTCGCAAGGGCGCGTTGAACTCGCTGCGAAATACATGGCCCAGTGTCCCTCAACTGTCATGCCTTTTGCCAACACTGCCTTGCGCCTTTTATTACCCATGGTTGGAGGTGACAGCAACTGCGGCGCCCTCTTACCACCACACAACAACTCTCGTTACGCCAACGAAGCACTTGGTACGAGCAATCTAGCTTTGATTACCTTTCTGAGTGAAAATATGAAAGCTGCAAAATCCAAAAATGATTCTGTGGTATGCACAATACTTGGAACTTGGTTGACAGAGTTGCATCTACAAGAGAGAGAGATACGGGCGGAGCAAAATATTCGACATCAAAAGAGTACGGGCCACAGCCAGCCAGTTGCGGCCAACAAAGCTTTGCTAAACCAATTCCTTTCGTCTTTTGTCCGAGATATGGACCCCAAGAGCATTATAAAGGTGTTGGCAAGCCACGACATCAGCGCTGGAGAGTGTGCGGGCTATGCCGCCGCGGCGGGTGATATTGGTGCAGCTGTGAATGCTGCTTTGAATGGAGAGGACGATAAGGTCAGTGTTTCAATGTATGACAGGTTCTCTTTTTGACCGTTTACGCTAATAATTGCCTCCCTCCCCGAAGAATGGTGCACTCGATGCCCTCAGAGTTCTAAATGATTCTCCGATCGAAAAAGCCGAACCGTACTATTACAAGTACGCATCGACACTGCTGTCGCGTGTTCCCATGTCGGCAGCAAAAAGCTTTGTTGGACGATTTACTGAAGGCCTGAGTGACAACAAATTGCTACCAGCTTTCATGCATTACGAACAACAAAGGAAAAGTAATTCCGGCCCCTCCACCATTGAAACGGGAGCCATCGCACCCTATTCAATGTTCGTCAATGATCCCAACGCATCAATCACATATATGGAAGGAGTGATCAAGCTCGGCAGTCAGAGTCGGGCAATTTTCAATTACTTAACTTCATTATATGCTAGTTTAGAAGACGAAGGACCATTATTCAGATTTCTTTCGACGCATGTCCCTCCAGCTAAATCTTTACCCATCCTTACTGGCGGTGGTGTCGGTGCTTTAATTATCAAGCAAGCGGAGGAAGAAAGAAATTGTCCACTGGATAAATCGTTCGCTCTTCGTACAATATTAAGAACTGGAAGACACTTTCGATCCGCCGTCAAGCTATACATGGGTTTCGGCATGAGACAGCAAGCTGTTGAACTTGCACTTAAGGTCGATCCGTCGTTAGCAAGGGAATTGGCTAGGCAATGCGATGATAAAGATGAGACGAAGCGCCTGTGGCTTATGATCGCAAGGAATGCAGCAGGGAGTGGAGCTGCCTCTCGTGATGGAAAAGATGTTGTTTCAAGAGTTGTTATGGTGCTGAAGGAATGCGGACCAGAAATATTGTCCATCGAAGATGTGAGCGCTGAGTTGTTGCACTCCCTCGTCATTATTTGTGAATCTGCCGTACAGGTTTTAACTCTCATCCTCTTTGTTTACTTTCGTAGGTGCTGCCATTTTTGTAAGTATTGTGGAAAGTACTCGCTTGGTGACCATTTCACTCGAAAAGCTCTTACCCTCTCTCTCTCTTTCGCACGCACACGCATATTTCTCCTATCTCACAAGACCTGACTTTGCTCAAATCGATCAGTTTAAGGATGAGATCTGTGATGCATTGGCATCATACTCATCCAAGATTCAGCACTACCTAAAGGAAATGAATGAATGTGATCAAACCTGTGATGCCCTGCGCGATGAACTCAGCCGTCTAAAAAATACTGGAACTCAAGTCCGTGCCGACGCTCGCTGTGCACTGACAAACAAGCCCATTTTTGAAAATGGGGAACCTTTTTACGCATTTCCTTCCGGATATGTTGTGCTGGAGACAGCCCTGAAGCGAGAGGTGACCCCATATTTGAATGAGAAGCAACTAGACCGTCTCAAATTCGTTGAAAATGAGCTGGGAAGGATTCGCAAGTCACGGTCTAGTGGGGGTCGAAGTCCAAATGATGTAATGAATTATGATTACGAGGTGGAAGACCTTACTGCCGAGCTCGGCGGTTTGATCGCTGCTGAGTGCCCGCTTACGGGGTCAGTCATGGTCGAAAGTATCGATCGCGGTTTTTCTAGTGATGAAGAAGATTGAGACAATGAACATATAATAGACAGATATGCAATAAGTCCATACACGCTTTTATGCGTACTTTTTCACACGAATGGATGGAATATCTGGGGTTCTACGTCAGAAATCTTCGCTGATCTGGAGATTTCAGACGACGGCCGAACTCCAAAACCCCGTCGTCAAGCAGCGATAACTAAGATGATGGCTTGGGTCTGGACAAGACTGGCGGTTTCAGCTCGTAAATCACTCCAAATAACTACATCACCGCAAATGGTTCAGAGTGCATCGACTGCATTGGACGCTCACTTCCTATAACATACAAGCCGATTGCCCACTTCCGATAGTATTATCAGCTAGATAGTGGTCTTTGTTTAGTTTAGGAGTTGCACGAGAGCCTTTGACCAGACAGTCTCGCGTCTTCTCGTTTCACTCGATGAAAATCAATGTTTTTCACATTCATCTACTGCTCAGCGGCGTTGCCTGTGGGTGCTTGTCAATCGCGAGTCGAACGACGCATCGTCCTCCTCGTTGTCCTCCTCGTCGTCATGTGTCGCTATCCTTGAAGCTCAACGTTCGATGCAGGGAAAGCATTGCATCGAGTGCATTGAGTGTGCGTTCGGCATTGATTTTGTTTTGGGCGTGCCCTGACACTCTCGTCGCAACCGTCGCCGCCGTCGCGGAATGATTTTCCCCAGTCAGGTCAATCTTGGACAGTTCTCCACGTACGGGCGAATGCGCTCGTTGCATGCATGTTTTCAATCGATGGGGAGATGGGAGATGGAGCCCGATCTTGTTACTGCGCGCCACCATTGTATTTTGCAGGATTTTTTGCTCAGAAGGAGCCGATAGATGGCAAAGATCTCGTCCAGAATAATATGACTGGAGTCAATTCATGGGTAGGATTCATCAGGGGCATGAGCACAATTGCTCTCTTTCGTATGGTTTTGAAGTAAAGTACTTTCTTTGTGAACGGATACTTTTTAGAGAGAATGACGGGTTAAAAAGAGAAGCGGTTCATAATATTATTATGTCCCTGACTGATTCAAGCTTCAGGAAGACACTGGATTTGGGGGGGGGGGAGTATTGAGGGCGCCCCCCAAAATGGTTTTGGCACGACTCCTTATT